>JARYGA010013574.1:0-15529 GCA_030545235.1 Helianthus tuberosus
ATTTACATGAGTAGGGTATAAATTGAAGGCGAATGTTTGTTTATGTTTAATGTGAAGGGCTGTATTTATTATGTTCGTATGTATGCGACACAGACGAAGGATCATTTTCCATCTTCTCACTCATCTATGATGTTATGCTTTCTTCTAGTGCCATATACGGACGCTTTAATTTTTTTTTTCAAGGTTGAGAAATTCACATTAAAATACCAAAGTAGCAATTTACAAACAAGTGGGAGGTAAACGGGCAACAAGCTGCGCCGCAATCCCCTTTTGAATTGCAAAACCAATCATACTAAAGACGAAACGACCCTTAAAGGTTGAGAGATTACTATTCACAACCTGTTGGACCCTGTTTAGAAATTCCACAGCCTCTGGGGCTAGGGAACCAAATGTATCAAAAGCGAATGAGATAAACACATGTTGATTCTCTAAACAAGCCTTCTCGTGTTTAGCGACTTTGCTTGATTCCGCTTTCAACGCAGCTTGGCCAGCAACAAACCCATTATCCCTGAGCCCAACAAGAGGGGACACTCCTGTAAGGTCCACACAAGCGTGTTTTCCCCTGGCCCACCCAAACACAAGAATATCAGCTGGTCGAAGAGTAGACCTCCCATCGAGCGGATCCGTCAGAAAGTTCACCGGAGCCTCCTTTTTTGCCGAAATCCCCGCCCGCTTTAAAACATCAAACAGAATATCCCTTACCAAATCATGTCTGTATTTAAAACCAGGCAACTCCTTACAATGAACCGCATGCTCGCCAAAAGTATCTAAACAAACCTTGCGGCAAACTGGGCAAGGCTCATCAACCGAAAACAGAGGGATCATTAGCCGGTACTTAAGAATAGCCCGGTATTCCACTGCCGACATGTGTTGGCCTAGTCCTTCAATGGGGATGACTGTCAGGAAATCCTGAGCATGAGGAGCCCAGAGACAATCGAACACGGCTTTCTGACGAGGGGATAGACTAAACTTCTCTCCCAAACTTTGGACGGTTCTACTAAATAGGGCACTCGCCAAAAGCATTCTGGGCTTTAGGAGGGGCGGTGTCCTTATTAGAGAAACCGCCAAGATCGAAATCCGGAAGGGACATATGCATGCAATCCAACACACACACATAATCAGAATCTAACCCGACAATACCACAGTCCCGAAGAATGTGGTCCTGCAAACTCCAAGATTGTGCCCTCGAGGCCACGAAAGCATACGTAGATACATCCTCAGCCAAACATAAACCCAAACCCCCAAAACGGGTCGGAAGGGATGCAAGCCTCCATTGAAGATCCCCAAAAAATGGACCCCCGCAAACCACAATATCCTCGATAGCTCTCCTAAGGACTTTGTCAAAAACCGAAACAGCCTCCCCAACAAACGTGGGTTGGCACGTTCTGAGGCCGAACAACAACTTAGCAACATCCATGCAAGAGCGCAGTAAGAGGAGCTTGCATTGAGGGTCCCGCAGATGAGGAAGATAACTCATCAGATCCACTGCACAAGTTGCCCTTTTCACGGCCAACCTACTGATAAAACCCGCATCCCGACTAACAGCGCCCCCGAGGAGTTTGACACCCGACGCCGGCCTTCCAATCCCACTAGGAAACAAACCCTTTTGCGTCTTAACTCCATTGCAAGATGGCCAAAAAACTTCTGTTTTCTTGACGTTAAGTTGAAGCCCCAAACAAGGCCCCTTAGTCCTGATGATTTCTAAAGCTTTAGCCACCTCTTTAGCATCTCCTATAATCGTACCATCATCCAAGTACCAAGCATGGAAGAGTAACTTGCATCTATCTCGTATCTGATGAATGAGGGGATGCAAAACTAAGGCAAAGAGAAGAGGCCCTAAGGGGTCTCCCTGCTGAACCTCGGTGGTGGACCAAATAAGATCGTCTCCGACATATAATCTAGCCGGCTGTCCATATAGAAAATCCACCCATAAAGAAATGGATGGGCATCGGGTCCGAACTTCTGACAAAAGGGCGGTTCTATCCACCAGGTTGAAAGCATTAGAGAAATCAACAATAATCATGGCCAACGACCCATCCGAGTGGAACGCGTTTAAGAACCTGTTCGCACTATGGAGCACAACCTCAGCCCCGCTAGGAATACCCACCCCAAATTGAAAATCACCGAGATATTTAGCCATTTCCTTCCCAACCCCCCTCATAGCCGCCTTAGAGACTAACCTTCTCCAAATTGCGCCCACGGCAATAGGCCTAATCCCGTTGTCTGGTTTAAGTAATGTCGTGAGGGGCGCAGAAGCAACAAACTCCGCCAAGACCCTAGGGCACCTCCCACTCAAGCACAAGTTAACCACCTCAGAAATAGCCCTAAGCAACCCGCAAGCGATCACCGACCCCTCTCCACAAAGATCATCCAAAATGTGTTGTGCCCTCAACCCATCCCTCCCACAAGAGGTCCCTTTAGGGAAAGATTTAATGCACCCAAGGACGTTATCAACATCCACAGTAAGCGGTGGCTCTGATAGTAAGGACCCAGGCATAACCGAAGGAGGTAGGACATGATGTTTAGCCACCAACGCTTTCATAGTATCCTCACCAAGAGGTGCAACCCCCGAAGAACATAAAACCTTAACCGCCGCAGTGAAATGGCCATCTGCAACTTTCCGTAAACATTGCTTAACGTTGGTGCCCACCCTAGAATTATTAGACCCATGGGAAGGCTCGTTAGGGCGCGTAACCACCTCTGATGTTTCGGCAAAAAAGTGATAGGATGAGTTCAGCAAAACCATCCCTATTGCCCCACGCAGCCAGGGCCCGCTGAATACTAAGACATTGTAAGGACTTCCTATTCCCCAACCTGCGCTCCTGACGGTTAGAAGGCCTGAAAATCCGCAACGTGCAACATGGCAACAACAAAAGTCTCACCCACGCCTCAACAGACTCTGGCGTAGCCACCACCTTGCACAAAGATGTCGTAAAAGCCTGGGAAAAGGCCATTCGACAACTATAAGGGATGATCTTAACTGTTTTGATGGGAAGAGAGAAGACACGTTCAAGCAAACCCACGTCCACCCCAAACCTCCAAAAGAAACAATCTCCTTTCCAACATGTGGCGTAGGAATCCCCATCATAAACTCCTCTGCATTTCCCGTAACCAACTTGAACCGTGCCACCCCATCTGCATGGTGGCACCCCCGACTAAGAGCATGTAAACACATACACTCCCCACATAACCATTGGCCGGAGACCTTAAGAGCCTCACCAACTGAAACAAACAAATCCCAATCCGCAGATACGGCATCCCGCATGGCCCAAGTCTTGTCATCTAAAGACAAATGAAGCCGCTTGATATGGGCCACCAACCTCGGGAACCCCTTAGCCCCTGCTTGTCCATCAGGGCAACAATGGAAGCTTTTAAAAGGGCACAACTAGACACCCCTTGAGGAACCAACACCCCCCTCCTCGGATGGAGCCCCACAAACAGTCAAAGCCCTAGACAAAACCCCCACTCCAGACCCGGGCTTCAACAATTCAAAATACAAACGAAGTTTAAGGAAAATTCGCGCTGAGCTTGGGAAATAAATGACGAAAAGTAATGGGTTAGCGGGGGCAACGACAAGTTGCCCCACCTCCCTTTGAGGCACACCACACTCAATCCATTGCGGGCTTTCGAAACCTAAAACCTCAACTAGAAACTATTTGAAACAGCTGATTATTCAATCAATTATAGTAAACAACTGATGTTCAGCCTCAAAACAAATGGTTTTTCTTCTCGACATTTCATCGAACACTTGGCGTGCAACTTTTAATAACTAGTTTCTCAATGAATTCCGAACCATTGAGAAGCGTAGTGTTGTGTAGAAGAAACAAGTGAAGGTGTAGTAATGAGTAGGAGAGTGATTTTAAAGAATTACTAAAATGAAGATGCTGGAAAATTAGGAGATGGAATCGAAAAATCTGTGATATGAACAGTTGGATACTGAAGAACAAGTAAGCTTATTGAAATTGTGACGTGATGTTGTAGCTTGTGATATTGGTTTCGGTAATTCCGGTTTTCCCTTATAGCTTGACTTGAAATCAAGCTATAAATGAAGCTCAAAATCTTATTAGTGCATTATAAAAACTATATCTGCAATATAGTTGGACCACACCCAAATAATATTCAGTTTTCCTTTTTTGCCATATGTAGTGACTATTTGAATGTGACTAGGTATAACCCGATTTGCATAACCCAAACCGATTAAACACCTTTTTCACTATATATTACCCAGGTGTTGTTATAGAATTTTTTATTCCATGCGAATAAATATCTTTAAACAACCAAATCTCTCCAATATTAGGAAGATCTGTATGATCTTCTATTGGGTACAATCCCAATACAAATACAAGGGGAAACCCTATCACCGATCACTATAAATTCATGAGACGAAATCGAAGTTAAGATCATCTGTTCTCTCAATATACCTTTTCTCTATAATATTTTACTCCCACAAATCGTGTTCTTGTTGGATCGTTGTGTGACCAATCAGAAGAGTTTATGATATATTTCAAAGGCGGAATAAGAGAAATAGACGTGTAACAGCTTGATATTTCCCTAATTATCTTCTTTTTATTGATTCCAAAGCTTTTACAGATCGTTTGACAAACTAGCAGCACCTCGGCTCTGAATCGGAAAAGTTACAAATGACCAAGTGCTTCAGCTATATATAGTGTGGGTGATTCCGCTTGAAAGTGTCATTGCCCATTTCAAGAGGAATTACAAAATCTAATTTCGTTTGAAATGGTCAATGGCCATTTCAAGCGAAATTACCCAAACACATACATACAAACCCTAGATTTTAACCTGCTGAGCACTGGTTTATCCTATCTAGACATAAGACTCGATAAAGACGAAGTTAACAGACATTTGTGCACCAACAGTTCTTATTCACACGCCGCTGGTCTTGTCAACTTTTCTGGCATAACATTTTGCTATCACTACATAACACCGTCTTTTTCCCTTTTTTAGTGCGAACTCATTCATGATATTCATAACATCAGACTGAGGGGACATGACGAGGTATGATCCGGTTCGCATACCCGAACCGGTTAAACACCTTTTTGACCGAATCTCCAAACTATTAGGAAGATCTGCATGATCTCCTATTTCCTGTATGATCTAAATGCAAATACAATTTCCAAATAAGGGGAAATCCTAACCGCCGATCACTACAAATACATGAGACAAACTGAAGGTAAGATCATGTATTCTCTCAATATACTTTTTCTCTCTAATATTTTACTCCCACAAACCGAGTTCTTATTCTCACGCCGGAAGGTGGTCACAAGGATAATCCCATTCCTATGGTGAGTCCTAATGGTATTTTATTTTTTAGGCCACAGCTCTGGTTATCGTCATGGAAAACCTAAGGAGATCCACCCTCATGTACACGTTTCTTCACAATGAAAAATAGACATTCACTAACATATATACTTTATTATTTGGCAATTTAAACTAATTAAACACCAATTCAGATCCGTTGGGGATAGAACCTAAAGTGATGTTTTTCCACCGAGGTGGGGTTATCTTCTGAATCTCTTCCATGATCGATACCGCCTTGAGTGATTTGCAAAACTAACAACACCATTAGCTTGTGAAGATGAGAAAAGGGGGTTCTTCTCTTGACTATGCTCCGACATGAGAATAAATAAATGTTTAGAGAGAGAAACCGTGTGTGTGTTTAGAGTGAAAGAGTAGAGATCGGAATCCTTAAAACTTTGATGGGAGTTGGTATTTATAGCCGAAGGGTTAGAGAAGGAGATGGGCTCATGGACCGGACGTCGCTTTCAGGGAATATCCATTTGGTCACCTTTGACACGACAGGTTGTCACACCCTGACTTTTGCGGAAGCATATGATCTGTGACTTGCTCAATATCATTGCATTAAATTATAATAAACAACTATATGATTAAAATGATGTTCATCCATTCGTAAGTTTAAAACGTTACAAACACAAGTCATTTAAGTTCCAACCAACATGACCTCTGGTTAAGTTACAGACCAACAAAACTGGATGACATATAGACTTGAAATTTACGTCTTGAAAACAACACCAGCGCCCAAGATCAATCTCATTTCCTGAAATACATGAAATTTTGAAAACATCAACAAAAGTTGAGCGAGTTCATGTGTTTCTGTATAAGTTCAAATAATCTTGTAAACAATTGTATGTATGCCTTTGTAATCCGGTATGAAAACGTCTATGAACAGATCATTAATGTGTAGCTAAGACATTAACATGTGTGGTATGTAGGAAGTGCTCAAACCTAGCGAATTTCCTCCGGGCCATCCGGCGGGAACGACATAGTCACCACACAAGGACCCATGGGTGGGGCTTGCTACACCCAGATAGATCTACCACTCATGCCTCTCGGTCTATACTAGATTAATGGCACTTAGGAGAGATACTACATCATCCACATGATCTAACAGTTCATTCCTTAGCTATATCATACAATTGAAACATTTGAAACCTTTGAAACATGTATCTCACCCCCCCGAGAGTTATAAAACTGAAAACAATTAAAAGAAAAAGGGGACATGAACTCACTGGTTTGCGTCCGATATCCTGTGTACCCAAAGTATGTATCCTTAAGTCGTACTACCACCTACACACGTGCTAAGTTTTATTAGATGTTTAGTTCGTGTAACGACTCTTAGTCTTAGTTGTTTATTAAGACTTATTCTGGAAGTTCTTGGTATACCTTGAGTTACATCTTTGATGTACATTATATAGTTCCAAAGTATATAATTACTAGTTAAAATACTAATATTTTAACTTAAATTATATTTATTCCATTGTTTGAAATATTGTCAAAAAACAATATTTTAACTTGGCTTATTATGTATTTACACATATAGATTTTCCAAAGTATGGGTATACTTGTACATGGTGTATTCCGGTGTGTATTTATATGTATGAGGATACGTATTTTCTTGTATTTGTTAAGTATTTCTACTTAATTTTGTATTAATTTTTCTGGAATATTATTTTTAGACAACAAAAAATCACAAAACTTATATTCTCAATATATATATATATTTTAAGAGAATTTTTATAGAAAAATATCTATAAATCTTTCTTGGCAAAAATAATATACCTTCATATATATCTAAAAAATAATATATATTTTTAAGATTAACTTTAGAAAATATATATATTTCTATCTTTCACCCAAAATAATATATATTTAACTTGTTTAAGAAAATATATATTTTTCTCCATTCAAAAACAAAAATAATATATTTTCTATTTGTCAAAATATGATATATTTTGTAATACTTGTAAAAATCCATATTTTCTGTTTATTTGGTTTCCGAAATACCGTTTGTCATACTTGTCGAGTTACGAATTTATTTCTGGAATACATATATATTTATAGTCCATATGTCCGTTTGTCCGATTGTCCATTATTCGGGTATAAATTATATATTTATTTTCTTGGAATTTTGGTAGTATTTTGTATTCCAAATTTTGGTATTTTGTTGTGTTATATTATTTTCAAGTTGCTAAAATAATATAACTAATACACATTATATACAAGTAGCACACAATTTGTGACTTCTAAATATATATTTTCCTAAATATATACTTAGTCATTTTTATTATCAAAAATCAACCTCCAGTATTTGTAATTTTTGTAATAAAAATTATGGCAAATTTTTATATGAAAACTATGATCATAATTTACTTGTAACTTGTTTAAAAATATTTTTCTAAGTGTTTAATTTCTACAATTTTTTTTCCATAGTTTCCCCTTAGAAATGGAGGTTTCCATGCTTAAAAGCATATCATTTTCTTTTTAAAATTCATCACCAATCATCAACAATTTAAGCAAGACTTACCATGAGCCAAAAATACGCATTTTATACTCTGACATGAACTTGAAAATTTGTAGTAACTTCACATGTTGTTTAGTAAGTTTAGTTGCCTCTAAAAACATGGTTTTTAGTTTATAAAAATCATCCTTGTGAATTTTAGTTCTTTACAACTTGTATGAAGATTTTCTAAAAATAATTCTTCTTGTATTTTTCTTGTTACCAACACCTTTCTATCTTTGATTTAGTACTTAAAACATGTTTACTTTCTTTAAAAACCAAGTTCATGTTAATCTTGTAATAAACTTTGTTTTCTTGAAAATATTATTTTTGAAACCTTTTATTTCCAAGACTTATATCTTGTAGAAGTGTTCATCATACACTAAAACAATTTCATTTTCAAGTTCATAATTAACATAAAGGATGATCATTATGATTTTCTCAAGATCCATCCTTATACTTGCTAGATCATGTGTTTAATCATCATCTAGCAAGCTTCTTTTGATGATCAACATCATAATCACAAGAAATCAACAAACAAGTTTCATACATACACTAAAACAACTTAGATTTTCATGTTATTAAGCTTTATGTTAAAGATCATCTTCATGTTTCTTTGAGATTCTTAAGATTAACAAGTTACATAACACTTTAACCACTAAAATGAGAAGTAAAAACAAGTTGTGAGGAGCTTACTACTAGCCCTAAGGCTAGGGAAGAAACAAAGATGAAGATGATGATGAATGGGGTGGATAAAAGCTCTAGGAGAAGGTCCTTCCACTTCTAATGCTTCCAAACTTCCTAGATATGCTTCTTACACCTTAGAGAACCCTTAGAAAGCTTGAGATTGAATTGAAAATGGAGATGTTTGGGAGAGTAGTGTGAGCCGAAAGTTTAGAGGGAGGATAAGGAGTGTATGTTGTGATGAAGATGGTAAATGGTTATTTGTTATGTTATTGTGGTTTAAAAAGAAAATCTCCAAGCATAAAATTATACAATGTGTATTATGTCCGAAATCCATTCTACAAATCAAATAAAATGATTAAAAGAAATCCTTTGTATGGGGCCCATGTTGGATCCGCCAATGGGGGGGGGGGGGGGTGTATGGTTGGATTTCAAACATTAGTTAGGGATTTAGTTAAATGTTAAGTATGTTAGTTGGTGTTTTAGGTGTTATAGTGTTTAAGGATGTGTTATGATGTTCGGTGACCATAACTAGATTTATAACACTAAAATTATGCTTCTAGTGAAAATTTGGTGTTTCAGGTAGTGTCCGATTGTTCGGTTGGTTACTGGTTCGTTAAGGTGCTAAATTGCGCAGTTTAGTGTGCTTTATGTAGGCTTTTATGACATTTTTGATTCCCGACACTTAGGAAAGTATTCTGGACCATTAAACCATAATTCTGCATTATATTTTGGAGTTAAAATGCTGATTTTTGCTAAATTGTGCAGAATTCTACAGTTTTTGTGTGTTTCAGGCACTTTCTGGCACTTAAATCATCACTAGGAAGGTAGTTTTGTAATCCCTACTTTCCTACTCACCATTCTAGTGTAACTCTTGGTTCTGAGCTCATTCTGTGTCTTATCATCATGTCTATCTGAGTACTGAACTCCTGTCAGTACTTCTAGTTTGTCTGATAACGGTGCTAACTTTGTTTGTGCACTAATTGAATCTCATTGTGTTACATGTAATAATGATAACCAATCATGCAACATGTAATGCATTTGTATGTACATGACAGTAATCAGAAGTTAATTCATGTCATTAACTAAATCAGGCACAATCATTAAAGCATAAATTATTGTTTAATATTGCACGGATACATGGAAAATTGCCAATTGTCACATTCTCCCCCCGTTAAAAGAATTTCGTCCCCGAAATTCAGGTTGTGTTATCGGTTGCAGGGGAGTTGTGAAACGAATGTGGGTATTTTAATTTGATTGGGTCCTCACGCTCCCAAGTAAACTCTGGGCCATGACATGAATTCCAACGAACTTTGACAAATTCAATACGACTTCTTCGTGTCTAGTGGACTTTCCAGTCTGTAACCTTGATAGGTTATTCAGTAAATTGGAGTTTGTCGTTAACGAGAATCTCGTCTACGGGAATGACGACTGCTTCTTGTGTAGGGCTCTTCTTGAGATTAGACACGTGGAACGTGTCATGTACACTACTAAGCTCTTCCGAAAGCTTTAGTGTGTAGGGCTCTTTTTGAGATTAGACACGTGGAACGTGTCATGAACACTACTAAGCTCTTCCGAAAGCTTTAGTTTGTATGCAACGGTTTCGATCCTTTCCAGGATCTCGAAAGGTCCAATATTCCATGGGTCCAACTTCCCACGCTTTCCAATTCGTACCACACCTACCCAAGGAGAGACTTTCAGTGAAACCATATCACCAACCTCAAATTCCAACGGTTTCCACCGCTTGTCGGCATAACTCTTCTGTCTATCACGTACTGACTTGATACGATCACGTATCTGAGCAATCTTGTCTGCAGGTTCCTTGAACCATCTCTGGACCCATAAGCTGTTAATCCTCGGTCTCCATCTAACACAACGGGGACTGACACTTACGTCCATATAAAGCTTCAAACGGGGCGGCCTGAATGCTGGTGTGATAACTATTATTATAGGAAAACTCCACCAAGGGCAGCTGAGCATCCCAACTTCCACCAAAATCCATCACACAAGCACATAGCATGTCTTCCAAATTCTGAATCGTTCGTCCACCTTGGCTGTCCGTCTGAGGGTGAAAGGCAGTTTTAAGGTTCAACTGTGATCCAAAAGCCTTTCTGAACCGTCTGCCAAATTCTTGACACAAAACGACCATCTTGGCCGGATATGATAGAGATATGCACTCCATGACATGCCATAATCCCCTTAAGGTATATCTCTGCTGACTTCTTGGTGCTATCCTTCTCACTGATCGGTAAGAAATGCGTAGGTTTTGTAAGTCGGTCAATAATTACCCAAATCATATCATGTCTTCTTTGGGTTCTTGGTAACTTCGTAATGAAATCCCTTGAGATCTGTTCCCACTTTCAAACGGGAATCCCAGGTTGTTGCAGTAACCCTGACGGTTTCTGGTATTCTGCCTTAACCTTAGCACAAGTCAGACAGTTACCTACATAGGTGGCAATATCGGCTTTCATCTTGGGCCACCGATAAAAAAACCCCTTTAAATCTTGGTACATCTCGTTAGATCTAGGATGGATCATGTACCTTGACTTGTGAGCTTTGTCCAGAATAAGTGCACGTATATTATCGTGAAACGGAACCCCAAGTCATTCCATAGAGTATAATGTTCCATCTTCTCTAGAAAACAATTGCACTTCCATACCGCGCAGTGCTTCGGCTCGTAGGTTCTTCGGTTTAAGTGCTTCCTGTTGGCATCTCGAATCCTAACGATGAGATCGGTTTGTATTGTCATCTCTAAGGATCGCACCCTTAGAGGCTTTGCACGTTCCTTGCGACTCAAGGCATCGGCTACAACGCTCGCCTAACCCTGGTGATACCTGATCTCACAATCATAATCATTCAACAGCTCAACCTATCTACACTGTCTCATATTCAAGTCCTTCTGATAAAAAATGTGTTGCAAACTCTTATGGCCAATAAAGATCGTGCAACGAGTACCGTACAAGTATTGACGCCAATTCTTTAACGCGAAGATCACAACTCCTAACTCATGGTCGGGCGTCGTATAATACTTTTCTTGCGCCTTTAACTGATGTGACGCGTATGCGATGACTTTGTCCCGTTGCCTCAACACTAAACCGAGACCTTGTCGAGACGCATCACAGCAGACCACGGAACCGTCAGTACCGTCGGGTAAAGATAAGATAGGTGCATCGTAGAGTTACCCTTCACGTCTGCAAGCTTTCTTCCCTCCCCAACCGTCTGCCAAGGCCCCCTGCCTTCTTGTTTCTCTCCCCCCCCCCCCCCCCAATCAAACTTCTTATCCTTTTGGGTTAGGGACGTTAGCGGCTGAGTAATACTTGGAAGAATCCTCCATGAATCATCTGTAATAGCCTGCTAACCCCAGAAATTTCCGTATCTCAGTTGGCGTCTTGGGGCCTCCCAGTTCCTGATTGCTTCAACCTTGGCAGGGTCAACACGAATCCCATTCTTATTTACCTCATGACCTAAGAATTGCACCTCGTGAATCCAAAATTCTTACTTCGACTGTTTTGCATACAACTGTACCTCCTTCAAAGGTTCCAAGGTAGCTCGTAGGTATTGCTCTTGCTCCTCCTTGGTTTCCGAGTATATGGGGGTGTCACTAAAAACATTGTCACAGATTTATCCAGATACGACTTACACACTCGGTTCATGAGATCCATTAATAATGCCAGTGCGTTCGTCAAGCCAAACGGCGTGGAAAGGGACCCGTAATGCTCGTAGCGAGTCCGTAAGGCCGTTTTAGGGATACTTTCTTCTTGTGTCCTCAATTAATGTTATCTTGTCCTTATGTCAATCTTGGAATAGTAGCTGGAACCTTGTAGTTGGTCAAACAAGTCATCAATTCTCGGTAAGGGGTACCGATTCTTGATGATTAGTTGTTTATCTCCCTGTAACCTTTGCACCATAGTTTTTTCTCATTAGTCCTTCTGAGTTCCTCTTAGGTCAGGCTGTATGCACATACGAGAAATGTCGTCCTTCTTCCTAACAAATAACATTGGAGCTCCCCAGGGTAAGAAGCTTGGCCTGATAAGTTCCCTTATCTAGCAGCTCTTGCAGTTGATTTGAAAGTTCTTGCATCTCAGACGGAGCTCGTCAGTAAGGCGCCTTTACCACTAGTGCCACTCGTAGCACTAGATTTATCCGAAACTCCACTTGTCGCTGTGGAGGTAGCCCAGTCAAGTCTTTGGGGAAAGACTTTTGGAAATTCCGTTACAACGGGGATGTCTTCTAATCTTGACTCCTTGGTCTCCTTGTCGACAATATGACCAAGGAAGGCTATGCAGCCTTTTCGGAGACACTTCTGCGCTCTCAAAGCCAATGTGAAATGTCATAATCTTCTGCCTTATGAGGTCCAACGTCCTCGCATCAACTGTATGAAGGTCGTGTACTATAAGTGTTTCATCATTTGCAAGAGGGATGCGAACGATTTTCTTATGACAAACAACTTCAGCTCCATTCTTGGATACCCAATCCATGCCGACTACAACATCAAAACTTCCTATACCAACTGGTAGCAGGTCAATAGAAAACTTTCATTCCCCAAGCTCAAGTGTACAACCTTTAATAACTTCATCCTTTTCGACTAATTTCCCATTCGCTAATTCTATTGAATGAGGGGGGGGGGTGTCTAGCTTACTTGTCTCTAGACCAAGTAGATTCTAAATTCTATAGATACAAGGATAAAGTCGGTGCTAGTATCAATCAAAATGGATGCATAGTGTTGGTTTATACAGAATGCTCCCGTAGCTAGTTCAGGTCCTGGCACGCCTTGGGTGCTCCTTTCATAACAAATTCTCCCACGAACTTTATTTTTCTTCGGGCAGTCCTTCCGTTAGTGTCCTTTGTTGCCACATCCGTCGCAACATTTGCCCTTGTCGTTTCCATTACTGCTCTGCTCCCTACTATCGCTCTGGTTTCTATCACTGTCCTGGCTCCTATTCCCACGCCCCGTACCAGACCAGCATTGCCTCCTTGCTATGCCCGGTCTTGCCACAACTTCCACACCTATGAGCCCTGCACGGACCGGTGTGATGATAACCACACCTGTTACACTTTGATAGTTCTCCTTGGTAGTTTTTATCACATGGCTTAGTTGTGGTCACGGATGCCTTGACTGTCCTAGTCGTGGCGTTTTCCTTATGTTTGTCACTCGGCTTAAAGTCTTGCTTGTAATGCGTATACTTCCTCTTATTCCTGTCTAAAGAAGACTCCACACATGTCTTCTCTTTTACTGGTCATTTATTCGAATTCTCCATCATTATTCTGCCCTTGGCAGAACCTAGGGCATGAGTTATCGCCTGAGCGATTCCCAATATGATTCCTCTTATTCCGCCATTGTTCGTAGTGTTGCTTGCTTCGTATTGGATGATTGCTTCAGCAACTCGTTGGTTCTACAGAGCTTCAAGCTTAGCTCTTGTTGCAGGTAAAAGTTCTGATTAGACTCGGCCAACGTTTCCTTCACTGTGGTTCCATGTGCTCATCATGTATAAAACACATTGAGGAAATTAAACATTTATTTTGGAATAAATGTTGTCGTCTATGTGTGAAAGCAAAGCTTATTCGTCGTGCACCTTAAGTATAATGGTTGGGTAATTCCTAATGATGCTTATGCAAATCTTCCCACCATAATCATCTCATCATTGTAGCGAGGTAAAGTGAGTCGCAACAAAATCTTGCTAAGGGTACATTGACTTTTACATACACCATATCAACTTGTTGCAATTAGTCTTGCGTAGCAAACCTCCTCGGAGTCACCTTACTCCGATTGATGCAAGTCACCCAGGGCTATACAAAATACAGTGAGGTCTTGCCTTCACCTTGTTCCTTGTTTACTCCTCAAGTTTCCGACTCTTCCATAGTCTTTTCTTTTACAAAACGGGCATACTTCCCAGAGGATGGGGTTGTGCACTACTACCACATGTAGGGGGGTTAGTACTGAAAACGTAGAGGTAAGGTCATGAGGGTACATGACTTCTTCCTTGGGACCGGATTGTGCCTTGTAGCAACCGTAAAGTGGTTTCCAGGGTGTGAATGCACTACTCAAATGATAGGGTGCACCATGGGATAGAAGGGTGGAAGTACTGATGGGGGTGTCAGTGGTGTAATATGGGTAGTGGGTGACATGGTGCTTATGAGGTGAAGGACGAGAAGAAGCTTCCTGCCTGTTTCATCCATGTGCCCATATGGAGTGGGAATCTATTAAGAGGAGGAGGATCGAGCGGTTGCTTTTGTCCTTATAACATGTGTTCTATGCTTCATGGACCTTGACTGTCTGATGTAGGAAGGACCCCTTTGTCACACTGGACCGTGTGACTTTTACATTGATTTTGCTTGGCTCCAAGAGTCCCAATATGGTTGGTACGGTCTTCATGAATGACGAATAGAGTGCAGTAGGTGGGTTACACTACGGCTCGTGCCATGCTACCTCCTTGGGGTAAAACGGATGTCAAATGTTGGGGTCTATCGTAGCAACTCTTAGGGATAAGTTGGGGTGTTGTAGGCTCCTTACAAGTTTAAACCCAAGAATCCTAAAGTGTTGAGAAGAATCTTTTCTAAGTGTTAACCATCTTCACTTGCTTAGATATCGGTTCCCAATTGACTCGTACCATAGGTAGAAGTGCAGGTGCGAAGCAGGCTAAGACGAACTTCCTACCTTGTAGAGCGTTACAGTAACTATCTCTGTTAATGTTCTATTAGATGGAGATTTGGACAACTTAGGAATTTCAAATGGATGGTTACCATTTGCTTGACCCGTAGAGTCCATTAGGATTTCCATGCACTACAAATTGTCATTACTTGGGCCCCCGTAATAATAAATTGTCTTGCATGGTCACCCTAATTCCCTCTCGTTCAAAGCAGCTGACCAGTCAGAGAGGGGATACTACTGTCCTCATACCTTCGTCATAGAAAGGACCTTTAAGGTGGTCTACGCGCTAATATCCGTCGTCGTTACGCGGCCGAAATGGCACAATGCTTAGGCAAGATAGGAATAAAGAGAGTTCCTAACAATAGTGGTTGGTGGGGCAC
>JARYGA010013575.1:0-43923 GCA_030545235.1 Helianthus tuberosus
ATCCGAAATTTTCGGATATCCGGTTTTCGAATATTCGAAAACCAGATAATCCGATCTTGAACACCCCTAATCTCATTTTATTTTCCCTATTTCCTAAACACAATCTATATCAAAGTATTTATTATATCTTTAGTATACATAGTAGAATTTAATTACAATTCATTTGTCACAACTTCATAACTTTTAATTTATTTTTAAAAATACTTACACTCTTATCATCATTATTTTTAATTTGTTAGTGTTACTGTTTTACACCCGTATATAATAAGATGGATTATAGTGGCTCCAAAGAGAAGTGAAAAGTCAAGAAAATACATTTGGATAGCTGAAAGTGTAGCGTTTTTCACATTTTATGTAATAAGCCATTTCACTAATAATAACTATATAAAAATTCATGATTTACATTTTTTATATTCAACCTGTGTAATACACAGTTTGATAAGCTAGTATAGCATATAACAAACGGACAATCCAACAATGTAAAAAAATCCAAAAGATTTTAACACTTCCCTGAATAAAAGACTAGGGTTTTACTTTTACCACTTTTTCAAGTTACCGAAGTTACCGGAAAGCTCCCACCAACATTTTCAGAGCTACCTTCATGTGTTGGGTCTTGTTTCTTCTTTTTGATTCAGTTATCTCTATAAACGTATATTTTTCCGGTTTCGATTCTGTTATCTTTTCTGATTTCAATCTTGTTATCTTTTTACGATCAAGTTTATTTTCGAGTTTAAATTTTGTTTTAAAGTAGGAACGGTTAAAATTTATAATTAGTATTTGAACATGGAGTGTTGTTTCAAATATGATCACTATTTAACTAACAAAATATTATTATTGTTAAAAGTCGGCTCTTGTGGTTTTATTTCAATGCCCACATGCCAGAACCCAAACCGGCCCAGAACCGTTTTTTTATTTTTTTGAGAATTCTGAAACCCGCGAACCAACCTTTTCAAAGCAAAAGGTTCAGGTCCATTATGGTTCTGGTTCAGGTTTAGGGTTCTAAACCATAACCTGCTTTATTTTGATCTGTGTCTTCCTATGAATACTTTGTTTACACTGTCTTTTATTCTCTGAACTACAGGAAGGACGTCAAGGAATAGAGTGGTTACGCCACTTGATAAAGAAAATGATACTACGCCACTTGATAAAGAACATGACGCGAACGTTTTAGAATTGTATTTTTATTTGGGATTTGCCTCTTTTTGTTGAAATTAGTGATATTATAAGTTACTCAGTCGAAAAGGTTTGCTTAGTAATAGAGATGACCTAACATAAACGTAAAGTGCAATTGTCAAGACGCTTTCGGAGAAAAATGTCACAAAGTTTATATTGCACCAAGCGAACCACATAAAAGGTTTGAATGTCAAACTTTCCAAGTACAATGGGATGGAAAATCACTCGTATGTGTACAAAAATGGGAAGTTTAAAATGACAGTGACACTGATACCCAACAAGTATAGGAGCATGAACTAAAGCAAACTATATGATTTTTTGGAATGCATGTATCATCCATGTCATAGTATACAACTTTTGAAGAACAAGTATGAATTTGAAGGTGAGGTGAAAATTTGTTTTCAAAATTCCAAAGACCGAAATATAGCAAAACGCAGGGACAACCATCCGACCCAGTGACCTGTTAGACACTTTATTCTATCTCGATACTTCGCCCGACTCTTACCCTATTGCAATCAAATCAGGCTAATCTCAAAAGAGCTCCCTTTGATCCAATAACAGTTGTGACTGTTAAGCAATCACTGTGAGTATACTCGATCCCTTTTTTTTACTTTAAGCTCTTGGGGTGTAACATGTATTCTATGAAACTTAAACTTGAATCTTTGAAACTTATACTCAATCCTATGTGTTTGTGGAACTTATGATACTTGATTCTTGACTCTTTGTGCTACGTGACGTTTAATCCAGAGTGTGTAGTTCTGCCTTAATAATAGTAGCGCTATAGGAGTAATGCACCTCCCCGTTAGTCTTTGGGGTATTGTTAGGAGGAGACATATAACCTCCCGTTAGACTTTGGGAAAGGCACTTAACGCATTGGAAACTTGGGCTATCACTGCGTGGACTGCGACACTAGCATGGCTGAAACTATTTATTTGCTCACACTATGGATATGAGTTGTTTTAATCTATTATTCTATTATCAAACTTGTATACTCGCCAATACTTTTTGTATTGATATTTTAATACATGTTGCAGGCTAATAGGTTGCTGAGGAACATGGAAATCAAGCTAGGATGATGCCTAGAAATGTCGCCTAGTGAATTTAGAAACTTGTTGAACAATTTGAACAATCTTGTTATGTTTTGTATTTGATTTTAAATGTTGGATTTGGTTAGACGAATTTACGTATGAAATCTATTGATCTCTATTGTCGCAATAGTGTTATGGTAATCTCATGAGCAATCTGAACGCTTAGTGCTCGCACCCCGATGTTTCCGCCATCGGTTGGGGTGTGACAGATTGGTATTAGAGCCATAACTATAGGGAATTAGGATAAGTAGGAATACTTGCCCTAGTCTATAGTTTTAGGAACTTGACTCTTATTTGTTGTTTAAAACTTATGCATTCTACCGTATCTGCTTCCTAGCAGCACATGTTCCTATTAAACTTATATGCCTTTCCTAAGGCTGCTATAATCTACACATCATACTATGAAGACACTGTCACACAGTGTTTATTTTGGCACGAGAATTGCCCACAGGATAGGAGTGACATCCGAACCTTGATGGGAAATCTCCATAATATTCTGGAAAGTCTTGTCTGCGGATGAGAGCCGACAACCTTTGGGGTACGATGTTGGCAAGTTAGAGGTGAAACTCAGACCTTGATAACTTGTCCCACTCCTTGATGATTTTATGTCTCGCCAAAGTCTCGTAACTGCCAATCAATTGCGTACGCAGAATGACTAAAAGGATGAATATCGTAGGCCTAACATCGATGACGTATTTGTTTAAGTAAGTCAAGACGCGTTACCTCAATTCGAAAGGAGTTCGAATCACTTTGGTTAGTCGTCATTCCTCTACCCGGAACAATCCTGTGTTTTGAAAGCCTATCTCATTTTTATGTTATCTTGATTTTATGAAGATGGTTCTGTTTACAAGGTTTTGAACTTAATTCTTTGTTTATTTATAAAATGTTTTTACGCAAAGCTTGCATGTTGTCTGCAACCTAAAACGTTAATTCTAATCTCAGATCAAACTAAATTTATGAAGTTTTATTCTATGTGTAATCTATGCGGTAAACTTACTCGACTATGGTATGATATGTTGTGGAGGTGTGAAACACTAAGATGACATGGAAGTATGGGACAGAAGTGGTGTGTCTGAAGCATGGTGGATACGCCGTAGGTACTTCCTATATATAAGTGCTTCCGGCATATTACCAACTTCCGTACCAAGTGCCATGCGAGATTTAGTGTTTGCAGACCGTCGTGGAAAGTCTATGGAACGTCTATGTAATCTATGGAACGTCTGTGTAATCAATGGAACGTCTATACAATCTATGGAATGTCTATGGAAAGCCTATGTAATCTATGAGAATTCTAGCATGATCTATGGTCAATCTATTCGTGCTAATCTATGATAATCTAGCGCGATAATCTATTTTGAGCTAAACTATGTTAAACTACCTTGAACTGTTGGTTTAATCTATGATCATTTACTTGGTTAGTCTATGTTAAGCTATCTACTTGAGCAAGCTATGATAATCTATCAATATAATCTATGTCAATCTATGAGATGATCTATGTTAATCTATTTGGGTATTCTACGATGATCTATTTTGACCATTCTATGTGAAGTAATTGAGTGATCTATGAGTAATCCACGGTAATCTATTAATCTATGTGAATATATGATGATGATTGCTACGATGAGTGTGGCGACACGTAGTATGACGCCGAGTACGAGGAGAGGCGATGTGCCCGAAGCGTGGTGGATACGCCGCTGGTACTTCCTATATATAAGCGTTTCTGACATATTGACCAAACTTCGTACAACGTGCCATGTGAAAGTCGTGCGTTTTGTGGTGATGGTCTATCTTGAATCCTAATCAATCGTGAGTGAACCTTATTATGGGACTTCGTAGCCTAGACTCATACGATCCTCTTGTTGGATCTTTAGGATGTCTTCTGAAAAGCTATCCGACACTCTCAGGAAATCCAGGGAGAAGTCTCAGAAGAAGATGATGTCATTCATGGCTGACCAGATTGCTCGAGTCATGCCAAAGATCGTCTCTGAGCTCCAAGGATCAAACACTCCTCCATCCTCTGTGGACTCTAAAGTAGAGAAGCCGACAGCTACTAAGTTCAACTACAAACACTTCGTCTCCTGCAACCCCAAGCCGTTTACGGGCAGTGATGGTGTGACAACTATGCTTGAGTGGTTTGATAGTATAGAAGTCACTTTCATCAACAGTGAATGCCCCGGACATTTGAAAAGCAGGAGTGCAACTGGAGTGTTTCAAGGTAGGGCTTTGGAATGGTGGGCTAATGAAAGGAACATCCGTACGAATGAAGCAGCTTATGCTCTCCCATGGGCTGAGGTGCGTGAATTAATGATGCTTGAATTCTGCCCTCCCCATGAGCAGCTCAAACTCGAAGAAGAATTCTGGCATTTGAAGCAAGTTGGTGATGACAACATGGCGTATACTACCCGGTTCAAGCAGCTAAGTTTTATCGTTCCTCACTTGGTTTCGACCCCCAAGCGGATGATAACCAATTATATCAGTGGTCTGCCTCCTGCTATGCGTGATTCCATCGAAGCAGCTCAGTTAGAAACTATTGAAGAAGTTTACCGACTCGCAGCTAGTCTCAACAACAATCGTGTGCGTGACAAGCAGTTTGCTACTCCTGCTCCTTCAAAGTCTGCAAATCAAGTCACTCAGCAGCCAAGTGGCAGCAAGAACAAGAAACGGAAAGCTCAGGGCTCGGGATGTAATGCCATTACTCCTGCTGCAAACCCTGTGGCTAAACCTGCTCCTACTACTGCTGCTGCTAACCCTGCTGCTCCCGAAGCTAAGAAGCAATACACTGGGCCGCATCCCAAGTGTGCAACTTGCAACTACCATCATCCTGCTACTTCTGCCTGTCGCATGTGCACCAACTGTAATCGCTATGGTCACACGACTCCCTACTGTCGTCAAGCTAACCCTGGACCGCAAGCTCAGCAAGCCCCATCTCAGGCAGCTCTACCTGCCCCTCCAGCACCTCTGCAGAACCCAAGGCTAGTCAATGTTGTTCGTGCATGCTACAAGTGTGGAGATACTACCCACCTCCGTAACCAGTGTCCTCAGCTGAACCAGGACCAGCAGCCAGCCGCTCGTGGATGGGCGTTTAACCTTAACGCGAATCAGGCTCGCAATGACAATGACGTCGTCAATGGTATGTTTCTCGTTAATGATCTCTATGCTTCGATTCTATTTGATACTGGTGCCGACAAGAGTTTTGTATCTGTGGAATTCGAGTCTTTGATGAATTGTACACGCTCTAAGTTACCACAGTCGTTCTCTATTGAGGTCGCCAATGGTAAGTCGATTCTTGTGAATTCTATCATGCGTGATTGTTCCTTGATATTTAACGATCACGTATTCGCTATTGATCTTATCCCAATGCGTTTGGGTAGTTTTGATGTCATTATCGGTATGGATTGGTTGCGTAAGAACCATGCTGAAATCGTGTGTCATGAAAAGCTTGTTCGTCTTCCTCTACCGTCGGGTGATCTTTTACATGTCTTTGGGGACCGACCTTCGAAAGGACTAAGGCTGTAACACCCTAACACGTTTAACCATAAAACGACGCAGCGGAAATTCGAGCCTTAAAATTTCTTTCATTACAATGACTTGACTTACTTGAAAGTTTGTTTTAAACATATCTCTTTCTCAAAACAACAGCATAACTTCCGTTTATTAAAGTACATACTCGAATATTCCCGTACAATCTATCTTGTAACTCGATCTTCGATCTCTATTCCTTGTGATAATCGCCTGTGATCCGTACAACCTGCACTCACCACATACATTCAAAACATTAGCACACATTATATAAACAAGATCATTCGCGTACACTTCACATTTCGTTCTTTAACAAACTTTAAGCATTTCATCTGCGTATCCATTTCCTGGTGAGGCTTCATGAATGTACCTGCATTACTTATCATTCTCAAGGTACCCCATTAATAATGTTAACCCTCAATGTGTCTAAATCATACACACATACGTACTTACATACATACATACATACATACATACATACATATACATCTACATACGTACATATCTTTCTTACAACTATATATACGGACATACACTCATACATATCTTTATACATACCTACGTACACAACTACATGCGTACATACCCTTCCTACATCTTTACATACATGCACACGCTCATACATATCCTTATACATACACACATACACATCTACATCCGTACATACCTTTCCTACAACTATACATACGTACATACACTCATACATATCGTTATACATACCTACATACACAACTACATACGTACATACCCTTCCTACATCTTTACATACATGCATACGCTCATACATATCCTTATACATACACACATACACATCTACATCCGTACATACCTTTCCTACAACTATACATACGTACATACACTCATACATATCGTTATACATACCTACATACACAACTACATACGTACATACCTTTCCTACATCTTTACATACATGCATACGCTCATACTTACCCTTATACATACGCACATACCCTTCCTACATCTTTACATACATGCATACTCATAAGACGTACATTAAATTAGTCATACGTAACTTGAAACGCGTTTAAACGAGTTCCCAAGCAAAAACGGAGCAAACGAACAAATTTCTCCAAACAAGGGGGGCCTCGCGTGATGCCAAGGGCCTTGGCGTCACGCTAAGCCCCTGTTTCGACAGAACTTATGCAGCTGAAAGCTGCATATTCCCAGCACGACCGCATTTCACGGAAACGGTCATAACTTCTTCGTTATTGGTCCGTTTTACCCGATTCTTTTTCCTATGCTTCCGTAATTTAATTCTCCATCTTATGGAGTTAAGATCCGACATCCGACATAGTAAAATTTTAGACTTTTTACCCTTCGGCTTATTACCCTTTACCAAATTTCGACCCGTTCATGCTTACATCAACATAACTTGTTCGTTTTACCATAACCTCTTATAAACATAATAATATCAGTGACGTCTACCATAAATTACTAAATTCTTGGATGTCTTGCATCCTCTTAACACCTTATCGTTCATATGCTTATTTTGACCTGTTAAGGGTATTCGCGCATTAATTGGTCTACGACTAACCAAACCATAATCCCCACTTCCATACTTGTCCAAAACATTACACTAATCAAATAACTTGTCTCTAAACTACTTTTAAGGTCGTTTGCCTCAAAATACCCATCAAGGGCATTTTGGTCAACTTAAATCCTATCATTTGCGACGAAAGACTTTAACACATATTTGACCTCAAATATCATGTTTAACTAATTAAAACACTTTATTACTTAATCGAACTAAGAAGTGATTACGGAAATCACTTACCTTATGCGTCCGTGCTCGTATCCGATTCCTTGCCTCTTCTTGACCCGTTAACACCTCATGCTTGAGTCCGTCTCGACGTGATTCCTATACTTTCATTTCATCGAAACCACGCTCTTATTAGCATACTCATTTGTACATGTAACAATCATATCATTCTCATAATTCACACTTAACTTTCCTTAGTCATTCCTAACAAGCATTAAAACATATAATCAACTTCATATCCTTTCCATCACACGTGATTCATCATGTAATTACAAATAATACATATTAACATAACATGTACTAAACGACTTCCTATCATCCTACCTTTACGACAACGAGTCGAATCATGTTTCTTATACTTGTTGACTTTCAAAAGTCAACTATTAACCATATATAACCATCGACTTATCAACATATACCCGTAACATCATAATCGACTATGTGGACAACACTATATACATTTCATCATACACTTGATGTGAGTACTACCCTTTTTAAGCATAACGTACAACTATTTCATGCACAAATCTTCTAAACTCATACATAACCCATCAAAACCTACTACTAATCATCATATATCATTCCCAAATAAACATCAAACATATCATCATCACATTTCTCCTAATTCTTCTAACAAGAATCCATCATACATAACATGATACATCAATTTTGAACAAGAATTGGACCTAGATGATATATCCATGCCATCATCTTCACCCTAACCTTGGGTTTCACCTTTAAACATCAAATTAACACAAACCATACATAACCTATGTTCTATATGATGATTCTAACACTTATACATGATCAATTTCACATTAACTTACGGATTAGAACATAACCCACTTCACACATGATCACTAATCTTTGATTCAAGACATACCTTACGATCCCCTTGTGAAGGTGATCACTTATTCATGCTCGGTTGTGGATTTGGGCCTTGATTCATTATTCAATTTGAAGCTTTTGATGAACTAGGGTTTTGGGGCTTGATCTATCCAGAACACACACGAAATGTGTGTGTGTGTGATCTTTCCTTTTTAATAAGGAACTTTCATTTGTTCCACTTCAGCCCCTCGGGTTTGCCTTTAAAACATAACTAACATTACCTTCATCATTTAATACTTTTGACCATACTCTTTAACTAGGTTAAATAGCCTAGTTATTTATTTCATAATATATCATATAGAGACATACGGCCATTTATATACATTCAGGTTTTGGGGCGTTACAAGTCTACCACCCTTAAACAAGGTTTCGTCCCCGAAACCTTTCTTGCCTTCATTTAACACTAGTTCTCTCTCCTCTACGTCCCCTCGGCTAGACCGCTAGTCCATCACCATGACTATCTTCTATTCTAAAGAACCCGTTCCGGAGTTCTTATTAGTGTCGCTTTCACTAATAGCGCTAATTTCTAACACCCTTCATGGCTAGTGGTTCCTTCATCATCTTGTTTGCTTGAAACAATTCCAACTTCCCATTACTAACATTTCTTTATGTGTATTTCAACATTCATATCATTTTCATCTACTATACGATCTTACTTTGTAATCTATATATACTCATATATGCTTAACTCTAACGTTAACCTTATTCCACATTTTCTACAGTTACTTATACCTTGCATACCTTATATCACCTTTAAATTATTTCGTTCATTTCACATCACTATTTCTTTCACTTCATGCATAACTTAATTTACGTATATAAATGTATCATACTAGTTCATATCTATCCAACATGAGTTAGACTTTCTCTAACCTCTTTTTCATTCCTCAAACCAACGATTCGCAACCCAGATCGATCGTCTTCTCCTCGAGTACTAGCCGTAACAGGTCAGGTTTCATTCATCCCTGAAATGAGCTTTCGCTCGTGTACATCCTTTCACCAATATGATTGGTTTCATCACATCAATAGTTTTAACATTATCATCAACAACATCGGCGGTTAACGTATGTCATTTAAACATTCATTACACTAGGTGATTACACACCTATAACTCTTCTACAATTTCCTACGTACCTGCTATAACGTACCGCACATTCTATTTCTGACACACAATCTTTTCATTCAATTAATCATTTCGCCAACTGAAGTACACACTCGTACTTCCTTCCATTCATGCTTACTTGCAAAGACCTTATTACATCGTTTCCAGTATTTCTTACTAAGCTTACCATTCCTGCCCATACTCAAGTTATTGTCCGGGTCACAGTCCGTCATCATTCTGACTTCTAAGAGTCAATTACTAACACATCTAACACGTAACATATACAAAACTTCGTCTATTATACTATCACTTTTTACTTTATACTTATTTCTATGACCCGTTCGACTCAATCATGGTCAAACTGTCGACATCTTCTTAGGCGGATTAATTTCATTTTTTTTATATTTTTGAATCCGTCTCACGGATCCAGACGCATCATTCATACTTTTTCATTCATTGAATCCGCCTTACGGATTCAAACATTACATTCATGCCTTTCATCCTTGAATCCATCTCACGGATTCAAACATTGCATTCATACCTTTCATCCTTGAATCCGTCTCACGGATTCAAACATATCATTCATGCCTTTCATCCTTGAATCCGTCTCACGGATTCAAACATATCATTCATGTCTTGTTGATCCGTACTTAATTACGGATTCCACATTCTTCATTCTTATCAGGCATGTTTCTCATACTTTCATAGTACTCTCAATTTCCCGAGAGTCTTACTTCCCATTTCACCCACACGCCTGCCTGCTACCTAACTCTACCGGACATACCTGTAACAATTATCATGATCTCACGAACGTCATACGTTTCTCGTGTACTGGCCAGGTACACAATCCACATAGTAGTTTCGTGCCTTCATGTAATTGTCACCATATGTCCGTAGACTTAGGTTTCGGCGCGTGTATCACTTCCAGTACTTCATTACTATAAGATCATTGTCTTTCATTTTAAAAATTTTCCTTCCCTTAATTAATTTTACCATTACTTACACCCACATATTACATTTACGTACCTGGGCTCATTTGCCTATTTGTCTTATTACCTCTTTGCCTGCCTCAGTATTCATCCCAGACTGCATTCACGGATCATCCTCTTCCAACACTTATGCTTACCTTGCACAGACAAAACCGTCAGTTTCTTTATACGTATACATAAGTGCATACTTTCATTAGCCTTTACCTTTGGATCTTGATCGAGTCTTAGATTGTACGGATTTCTTATCTCAAGAGCACACAAGTTTGAGTTCAAGTACTTACCTTCTCGTACTTGATTCCCTCAAACCAGGGCTCTGATACCAACTTGTAACACCCTAACACGTTTAACCATAAAACGACGCAGCGGAAATTCGAGCCTTAAAAGTTCTTTCATTACAATGACTTGACTTACTTGAAAGTTTGTTTTAAACATATCTCTTTCTCAAAACAACAGCATAACTTCCGTTTATTAAAGTACATACTCGAATATTCCCGTACAATCTATCTTGTAACTCGATCTTCGATCTCTATTCCTTGTGATAATCGCCTGTGATCCGTACAACCTGCACTCACCACATACATTCAAAACATTAGCACACATTATATAAACAAGATCATTCGCGTACACTTCACATTTCGTTCTTTAACAAACTTTAAGCATTTCATCTGCGTATCCATTTCCTGGTGAGGCTTCATGAATGTACCTGCATTACTTATCATTCTCAAGGTACCCCATTAATAATGTTAACCCTCAATGTGTCTAAATCATACACACAAACGTACTTACATACATACATACATATACATCTACACACGTACATATCTTTCTTACAACTATATATACGGACATACACTCATACATATCTTTATACATACCTACGTACACAACTACATGCGTACATACCCTTCCTACATCTTTACATACATGCACACGCTCATACATATCCTTATACATACACACATACACATCTACATCCGTACATACCTTTCCTACAACTATACATACGTACATACACTCATACATATCGTTATACATACCTACATACACAACTACATACGTACATACCCTTCCTACATATTTACATACATGCATACGCTCATACATATCCTTATACATACACACATACACATCTACATCCGTACATACCTTTCCTACAACTATACATACGTACATACACTCATACATATCGTTATACATACCTACATACACAACTACATACGTACATACCTTTCCTACATCTTTACATACATGCATACGCTCATACTTACCCTTATACATACGCACATACCCTTCCTACATCTTTACATACATGCATACTCATAAGACGTACATTAAATTAGTCATACGTAACTTGAAACGCGTTTAAACGAGTTCCCAAGCAAAAACGGAGCAAACGAACAAATTTCGCCAAACAAGGGGGGCCTTGCGTGACGCCAAGGGCCTTGGCGTCACGCTAAGCCCCTGTTTCGACAGAACTTATGCAGCTGAAAGCTGCATATTCCCAGCACGACCGCATTTCACGGAAACGGTCATAACTTCTTCGTTATTGGTCCGTTTTACCCGATTCTTTTTCCTATGCGTCCGTAATTTAATTCTCCATCTTATGGAGTTAAGATCCGACATCCGACATAGTAAAATTTTAGACTTTTTACCCTTCGGCTTATTACCCTTTACCAAATTTCGACCCGTTCATGCTTACATCAACATAACTTGTTCGTTTTACCATAACCTCTTATAAACATAATAATATCAGTGACGTCTACCATAAATTACTAAATTCTTGGATGTCTTGCATCCTCTTAACACCTTATCGTTCATATGCTTATTTTGACCTGTTAAGGGTATTCGCGCATTAATTGGTCTACGACTAACCAAACCATAATCCCCACTTCCATACTTGTCCAAAACATTACACTAATCAAATAACTTGTCTCTAAACTACTTTTAAGGTCGTTTGCCTCAAAATACCCATCAAGGGCATTTTGGTCAACTTAAATCCTATCATTTGCGACGAAAGACTTTAACACATATTTGACCTCAAATATCATGTTTAACTAATTAAAACACTTTATTACTTAATCGAACTAAGAAGTGATTACGGAAATCACTTACCTTATGCGTCTGTGCTCGTATCCGATTCCTTGCCTCTTCTTGACCCGTTAACACCTCATGCTTGAGTCCGTCTCGACGTGATTCCTATACTTTCATTTCATCGAAACCACGCTCTTATTAGCATACTCATTTGTACATGTAACAATCATATCATTCTCATAATTCACACTTAACTTTCCTTAGTCATTCCTAACAAGCATTAAAACATATAATCAACTTCATATCCTTTCCATCACACGTGATTCATCATGTAATTACAAATAATACATATTAACATAACATGTACTAAACGACTTCCTATCATCCTACCTTTACGACAACGAGTCGAATCATGTTTCTTATACTTGTTGACTTTCAAAAGTCAACTATTAACCATATATAACCATCGACTTATCAACATATACCCGTAACATCATAATCGACTATGTGGACAACACTATATACATTTCATCATACACTTGATGTGAGTACTACCCTTTTTAAGCATAACGTACAACTATTTCATGCACAAATCTTCTAAACTCATACATAACCCATCAAAACCTACTACTAATCATCATATATCATTCCCAAATAAACATCAAACATATCATCATCACATTTCTCCTAATTCTTCTAACAAGAATCCATCATACATAACATGATACATCAATTTTGAACAAGAATTGGACCTAGATGATATATCCATGCCATCATCTTCACCCTAACCTTGGGTTTCACCTTTAAACATCAAATTAACACAAACCATACATAACCTATGTTCTATATGATGATTCTAACACTTATACATGATCAATTTCACATTAACTTACGGATTAGAACATAACCCACTTCACACATGATCACTAATCTTTGATTCAAGACATACCTTACGATCCCCTTGTGAAGGTGATCACTTATTCATGCTCGGTTGTGGATTTGGGCCTTGATTCATTATTCAATTTGAAGCTTTTGATGAACTAGGGTTTTGGGGCTTGATCTATCCAGAACACACACGAAATGTGTGTGTGTGTGATCTTTCCTTTTTAATAAGGAACTTTCATTTGTTCCACTTCAGCCCCTCGGGTTTGCCTTTAAAACATAACTAACATTACCTTCATCATTTAATACTTTTGACCATACTCTTTAACTAGGTTAAATAGCCTAGTTATTTATTTCATAATATATCATATAGAGACATACGGCCATTTATATACATTCAGGTTTTGGGGCGTTACAAGTCTACCACCCTTAAACAAGGTTTCGTCCCCGAAACCTTTCTTGCCTTCATTTAACACTAGTTCTCTCTCCTCTACGTCCCCTCGGCTAGACCGCTAGTCCATCACCATGACTATCTTCTATTCTAAAGAACCCGTTCCGGAGTTCTTATTAGTGTCGCTTTCACTAATAGCGCTAATTTCTAACACCCTTCATGGCTAGTGGTTCCTTCATCATCTTGTTTGCTTGAAACAATTCCAACTTCCCATTACTAACATTTCTTTATGTGTATTTCAACATTCATATCATTTTCATCTACTATACGATCTTACTTTGTAATCTATATATACTCATATATGCTTAACTCTAACGTTAACCTTATTCCACATTTTCTACAGTTACTTATACCTTGCATACCTTATATCACCTTTAAATTATTTCGTTCATTTCACATCACTATTTCTTTCACTTCATGCATAACTTAATTTACGTATATAAATGTATCATACTAGTTCATATCTATCCAACATGAGTTAGACTTTCTCTAACCTCTTTTTCATTCCTCAAACCAACGATTCGCAACCCAGATCGATCGTCTTCTCCTCGAGTACTAGCCGTAACAGGTCAGGTTTCATTCATCCCTGAAATGAGCTTTCGCTCGTGTACATCCTTTCACCAATATGATTGGTTTCATCACATCAATAGTTTTAACATTATCATAAACAACATCGGCGGTTAACGTATGTCATTTAAACATTCATTACACTAGGTGATTACACACCTATAACTCTTCTACAATTTCCTACGTACCTGCTATAACGTACCGCACATTCTATTTCTGACACACAATCTTTTCATTCAATTAATCATTTCGCCAACTGAAGTACACACTCGTACTTCCTTCCATTCATGCTTACTTGCAAAGACCTTATTACATCGTTTCCAGTATTTCTTACTAAGCTTACCATTCCTGCCCATACTCAAGTTATTGTCCGGGTCACAGTCCGTCATCATTCTGACTTCTAAGAGTCAATTACTAACACATCTAACACGTAACATATACAAAACTTCGTCTATTATACTATCACTTTTTACTTTATACTTATTTCTATGACCCGTTCGACTCAATCATGGTCAAACTGTCGACATCTTCTTAGGCGGATTAATTTCATTTTTTTTATATTTTTGAATCCGTCTCACGGATCCAGACGCATCATTCATACTTTTTCATTCATTGAATCCGCCTTACGGATTCAAACATTACATTCATGCCTTTCATCCTTGAATCCGTCTCACGGATTCAAACATTGCATTCATACCTTTCATCCTTGAATCCGTCTCACGGATTCAAACATATCATTCATGCCTTTCATCCTTGAATCCGTCTCACGGATTCAAACATATCATTCATGTCTTGTTGATCCGTACTTAATTACGGATTCCACATTCTTCATTCTTATCAGGCATGTTTCTCATACTTTCATAGTACTCTCAATTTCCCGAGAGTCTTACTTCCCATTTCACCCACACGCCTGCCTGCTACCTAACTCTACCGGACATACCTGTAACAATTATCATAATCTCACGAACGTCATACGTTTCTCGTGTACTGGCCAGGTACACAATCCACATAGTAGTTTCGTGCCTTCATGTAATTGTCACCATATGTCCGTAGACTTAGGTTTCGGCGCGTGTATCACTTCCAGTACTTCATTACTATAAGATCATTGTCTTTCATTTTAAAAATTTTCCTTCCCTTAATTAATTTTACCATTACTTACACCCACATATTACATTTACGTACCTGGGCTCATTTGCCTATTTGTCTTATTACCTCTTTGCCTGCCTCAGTATTCATCCCAGACTGCATTCACGGATCATCCTCTTCCAACACTTATGCTTACCTTGCACAGACAAAACCATCAGTTTCTTTATACGTATACATAAGTGCATACTTTCATTAGCCTTTACCTTTGGATCTTGATCGAGTCTTAGATTGTACGGATTTCTTATCTCAAGAGCACACAAGTTTGAGTTCAAGTACTTACCTTCTCGTACTTGATTCCCTCAAACCAGGGCTCTGATACCAACTTGTAACACCCTAACACGTTTAACCATAAAACGACGCAGCGGAAATTCGAGCCTTAAAAGTTCTTTCATTACAATGACTTGACTTACTTGAAAGTTTGTTTTAAACATATCTCTTTCTCAAAACAACAGCATAACTTCCGTTTATTAAAGTACATACTCGAATATTCCCGTACAATCTATCTTGTAACTCGATCTTCGATCTCTATTCCTTGTGATAATCGCCTGTGATCCGTACAACCTGCACTCACCACATACATTCAAAACATTAGCACACATTATATAAACAAGATCATTCGCGTACACTTCACATTTCGTTCTTTAACAAACTTTAAGCATTTCATCTGCGTATCCATTTCCTGGTGAGGCTTCATGAATGTACCTGCATTACTTATCATTCTCAAGGTACCCCATTAATAATGTTAACCCTCAATGTGTCTAAATCATACACACAAACGTACTTACATACATACATACATATACATCTACACACGTACATATCTTTCTTACAACTATATATACGGACATACACTCATACATATCTTTATACATACCTACGTACACAACTACATGCGTACATACCCTTCCTACATCTTTACATACATGCACACGCTCATACATATCCTTATACATACACACATACACATCTACATCCGTACATACCTTTCCTACAACTATACAAACGTACATACACTCATACATATCGTTATACATACCTACATACACAACTACATACGTACATACCCTTCCTACATCTTTACATACATGCATACGCTCATACATATCCTTATACATACACACATACACATCTACATCCGTACATACCTTTCCTACAACTATACATACGTACATACACTCATACATATCGTTATACATACCTACATACACAACTACATACGTACATACCTTTCCTACATCTTTACATACATGCATACGCTCATACTTACCCTTATACATACGCACATACCCTTCCTACATCTTTACATACATGCATACTCATAAGACGTACATTAAATTAGTCATACGTAACTTGAAACGCGTTTAAACGAGTTCCCAAGCAAAAACGGAGCAAACGAACAAATTTCGCCAAACAAGGGGGCCTCGCGTGACGCCAAGGGCCTTGGCGTCACGCTAAGCCCCTGTTTCGACAGAACTTATGCAGCTGAAAGCTGCATATTCCCAGCACGACCGCATTTCACGGAAACGGTCATAACTTCTTCGTTATTGGTCCGTTTTACCCGATTCTTTTTCCTATGCGTCCGTAATTTAATTCTCCATCTTATGGAGTTAAGATCCGACATCCGACATAGTAAAATTTTAGACTTTTTACCCTTCGGCTTATTACCCTTTACCAAATTTCGACCCGTTCATGCTTACATCAACATAACTTGTTCGTTTTACCATAACCTCTTATAAACATAATAATATCAGTGACGTCTACCATAAATTACTAAATTCTTGGATGTCTTGCATCCTCTTAACACCTTATCGTTCATATGCTTATTTTGACCCGTTAAGGGTATTCGCGCATTAATTGGTCTACGACTAACCAAACCATAATCCCCACTTCCATACTTGTCCAAAACATTACACTAATCAAATAACTTGTCTCTAAACTACTTTTAAGGTCGTTTGCCCCAAAATACCCATCAAGGGCATTTTGGTCAACTTAAATCCTATCATTTGCGACGAAAGACTTTAACACATATTTGACCTCAAACATCATGTTTAACTAATTAAAACACTTTATTACTTAATCAAACTAAGAAGTGATTACGGAAATCACTTATCTTATGCGTCCGTGCTCGTATCCGATTCCTTGCCTCTTCTTAACCCGTTAACACCTCATGCTTGAGTCCGTCTCGACGTGATTCCTATACTTTCATTTCATCGAAACCACGCTCTTATTAGCATACTCATTTGTACATGTAACAATCATATCATTCGCATAATTCACACTTAACTTTCCTTAGTCATTCCTAAAAAGCATTAAAACATATAATCAACTTCATATCCTTTCCATCACACGTGATTCATCATGTAATTACAAATAATACATATTAACATAACATGTACTAAACGACTTCCTATCATCCTACCTTTACGACAACGAGTCGAATCATGTTTCTTATACTTGTTGACTTTCAAAAGTCAACTATTAACCATATGTAACCATCGACTTATCAACATATACCCGTAACATCATAATCGACTATGCGGACAACACTATATACATTTCATCATACACTTGATGTGAGTACTACCCTTTTTAAGCATAACGTACAACTATTTCATGCACAAATCTTCTAAACTCATACATAACCCATCAAAACCTACTACTAATCATCATATATCATTCCCAAATAAAAATCAAACATATCATCATCACATTTCTCCTAATTCTTCTAACAAGAATCCATCATACATAACATGATACATCAATTTTGAACAAGAATTGGACCTAGATGATATATCCATGCCATCATCTTCACCCTAACCTTGGGTTTCACCTTTAAACATCAAATTAACACAAACCATACATAACCTATGTTCTATATGATGATTCTAACACTTATACATGATCAATTTCACATTAACTTACGGATTAGAACATAACCCACTTCACACATGATCACCAATCTTTGATTCAAGACATACCTTACGATCCCCTTGTGAAGGTGATCACTTATTCATGCTCGGTTGTGGATTTGGGCCTTGATTCATTATTCAATTTGAAGCTTTTGATGAACTAGGGTTTTGGGGCTCTTGAGAGCCCATGCTCGATCTATCCAGAACACACACGAAATGTGTGTGTGTGTGTGTGATATTTCCTTTTTAATAAGGAACTTTCATTTGTTCCACTTCAGCCCCTCGGGTTTGCCTTTAAAACATAACTAACATTACCTTCATCATTTAATACTTTTGACCATACTCTTTAACTAGGTTAAATAGCCTAGTTATTTATTTCATAATATATCATATAGAGACATACGGCCATTTATATACATTCAGGTTTTGGGGCGTTACAAAGGTTGATGTCATGCACGCAAGCGAGCAAAAGTTTGTGTAAACAGAACCCTGCCTTCTTGGCCCACGTGGTGGAACAAAAGGGCAAGGGGAAGAACATAAACGATGTTCCAGTTGTGTGTGACTTCCCTGATGTCTTTCCCGAGGATCTACCTGGTCTTCCTCCTCCCAGATCCGTTGATTTTCATATTGATCTCGTACCTGGTGCGACTCCTGTCACCAGTGCTCCTTACCGCCTTGCACCTTCCGAGATGCAAGAATTATCCAGCCAGCTACAGGAATTACTCGATAAAGGTTTTATTCGTCCAAGTACCTCCCCGTGGGGTGCTCCCGTGTTATTTGTCAAGGAGAAGGATGGTTCGTTCCGTATGTGTATCGACTACCGTGAACTTAATAAGCTTACCGTGAAGAATCGCTACCCTTTGCCTCGTATTGATGATTTATTTGACCAACTACAAGGCGCCTCCTGTTTCTCTAAAATTGACCTACGTTCTGGATATCATCAACTACGTGTCCTCGAAGATGATATTCCAAAAACTGCGTTTCGTACTCGATATGGGCACTACGAGTTCGTGGTCATGCCTTTTGGTTTGACTAACGCACCCGCCGTGTTCATGGACCTTATGAACCGCGTTTGTAAGCCCTATTTGGATCGTTTTGTTATAGTCTTTATTAACGATATTCTTATTTACTCTAAGTCTAAAGCTGATCATGCTCGCCATCTTCGTCTTATGCTGGAACTTCTGCGGGGTGAACGTCTATAGGCTAAATTTTCTAAGTGTGAGTTTTGGATTGACGAAGTGCAGTTTCTTGGTCATATTGTTAGTAGTCAGGGTATTCATGTTGACCCTTCGAAAATTGAGGCCGTGAAGAATTGGTGTACGCCCAAAATCCGTGTCTGAGATTCGTTCTTTTCTAGGATTAGCTGGTTATTACCGCCGGTTCATCGCAGATTTCTCTAAAATCGTTGTTCCTCTTACTACGCTAACTCAGAAGGAGAAACCTTTTGTTTGGGGTCCCGAGCAAGAGAACTCCTTTCAAACCCTTAAGAATCTTTTGTGTAATGCCCATGTGTTAACTCTACCTGATGGCAACGACGATTTCGTGGTGTATTGCGATGCCTCGAACTGTGGATTGGGCTGCGTGCTCATGCAGCGGGACAAGGTCATTGCTTACGCTTCTCGACAACGCAAGGTGCATGAGAAAAACTATACTACTCACGATCTGGAGCTTGGTGCAGTTATTTTTGCATTAAAGATCTGGCGACACTACCTTTATGGTACTAAGTGTGTGGTTTTCACCGACCATAGGAGCCTTCAACATATCTTTGACCAGAAAGAACTAAACATGCGACAGAGGCGATGGGTGGAATTGCTTAACGACTACGACTGTGAAATTCGCTACCACCATGGTAAGGCGAATGGAGTGGCCGACGCGCTTAGTCGTAAAACTCATGTCAAGGCTATTCGTATCTCTAGCGATTTGCATGTTTATATTCGTGAAGCTCAGTATTCAGTAGCAAATGAAGGAAGTCTAGAAGAAGAAGTTCACGGCGCTAGAATGGACCAGCTCGAAACTAAATCTGATGGCCTGCTGTTGGTGCATACATCATGATCATAACAAATTTCCAAAATTTTTCAAAATCATAGTCTGGAATTCTCAAAATCATGATCGTGACCTGGTTCGCATCCTGCTCTGGATCGAAACTTGGCCAACCTGCATAAACTCTACCCAAAAATAAATTTCCAAAATTTTTATCCTAACAAATTTAGAAATTACTGATCGGTTTCTTTCAACAACACCACTATTAACTCTGATGACTCACTTGTAAACAATAATATTCTTCATTTCTAAGATTATTTCTCCCAAACATGTATTTCATCATGTTTAGCACTCGGAATTTTGAAATTCGGCTCTTCAACACCAGTTGTCGAAAATCTTTTTGTATTTTTCAAAATTTATGCTAAAACACACTAAAATCTTTTTGTATTTTTTAATATAATGAAATGCAGTAAAGAAATATATACAGACTATATTTTTGTGAGTTTGTGCAAGAGGATCATATCAGTTTATGAGACAAATCACCAACACCGTTAAGCTTTAAACATTTTAAGCTCTAAACGATTCACGTTGATTGACGATATGTTTGTCCTCTTAAGCTCAATCTAAAAACTTTCGAAATGCTTACCGATACATTAAGGTATATTAATTTCGCACTAAGTTCTTATGGACCCCACAATCTCACCATATCCCCTCATCATGCAATACGCTGACTCAAGTAATGCCTTTAAACTTTTATCAACTGTGATTTGTGCGAAAACAAAGCAGAATTTTTAAACATTAACAATCAGGTAGATACTTCTGTATACGCAGAGAAAGTCCAATGTTTAAACAAAATAAGAAAAATAAAACAAGTTGAAGTTGTTTAGGCTTTAATCACCAGGTCGATACTCCCGTATACGCAGAGGTGATCCAAAGCTTAAACGAAACACCAAAGAAAATAAAGCAGAACGTTTAGGCAATAACATCCAGGTCGATACTCACGTATACGCAGAGTATGTCCAATGCTTAAACAAAATAAAGAAATAAAACAAGTTTAAATCTTTGCAAAATAAAATGCGCAATCACAGCGACTTTTCAGCAAAGTTGTGAAAGTTCACAAACTTAACCAGTTTTATGTCTTTTGACAATCAGCGATTACTGAGTAGGCACACAATCAAGAAGGACAAAACTAAGTACTATGCTTTTGATCATGTTTCCCACTAGAACTAGGCTTTTTCATTTAAGTTTGTATCGTTATCGCAAATCTACTAGTCTAGCCGAGCCTACCGTCACATCTTTAGTGAGACCGTTTATCACATTTTACTTCCCATATCTTTAGCATGCTGTGATAGTCCACTGATGTACTATCATTTCCTCTTTTATACACCAAAACTCGTTTTAAATTTTATCATGTTTTTGGATTTTTCAAATTTTCAAATGTTTTTGGATTTTCTAAAATTTCTTACTCCCCCTAAAATTCAAACACATTTTAGGAAATTTGAAAATAAATTATACAAGTAAAATGACAACTGATATCGAATCACTTCAAATCACCATCCACTTGGCATAAACAATCAGAACTCCCCCTCACAACAAACTATTTTCCCATTATGATCTCAAAACACTTAAGTTTGTTTTAATCAAAATGGTTTTTCCGGAAAATTAGTTTTGTCGATTTTACCATTTGTAGGAAAATTAGTTTTGTTGATTTTACCATTTAATCAAAATGTTCGGGGAAAACTCATCACATTGTTTCACAACCACTTGTAGGAAATCAGATACAACTTAATGTTCCTGATTTACCACTTGTAAGATCAATCCAATCAACATTTTCAACCAATCATCATATGTTGATTGAATTCTCAAGGTGCCGATACCTACTCCACACTTACCAACCTGGGAGTTCCGGCAAGTCAGGTTTTTTACTCTTTGAAAAATATATCCACCCAAGCCTGACCTTCCTTGGGTGTACCAACCTCTTCTTCATCTTTACTTTCAACAGACTTGTGAACATTCATTTTGGAAGCATAAAATTCTTTAACTCCTTTGGCCTTACCATTGACCATTTTTCCAAAAATGTGTTTCACATTTCTGTTGAAAACTTTATCAACGTCAGATTTCTTCTTGTCAGAATAAAATTGATTTGAAATTTCAACTTTCCCAACTTTCTTTTTAAAATTTTCAGCCCGTAGAGGTGGAAAATTCACATCATCCACATTTGGAACTGATTTCTCAACTTTTTCTTTAACACGTGGCTCCTCTGATTTTGTGGAATCAGATTCATCACCAGAACTGTTTCCTGAACCTTTAACAACCCATTTTTTAGTTTTCATATTTTCTTTTCTTTTTATCACATTCTTTGAACATTCCCCAATTTCAAAGGTTGAATTTTCAAAGCCTGTAAATTTTCTGGTTGTAAGTTCAGTTTTCTCAACAATTTTTTCTTTCATTTTACCAGAGACTTCCTGTTTTGGTTTGAATGTTTTCGGACAATTTCTAGCAATATGACCAGCAGTTTTGCACTGAAAACAGGTTCTCGTTTCTGTATTCTTCTGAATAACACTTTTCTTCATCTTATCTTGCTTCTTTGCAAGGAATTCTTGATTTGTCTGCTTTCTGAACGCTTGCTCTTTCTCATCTTCTAAAGATTTTCCTGAAACAAACACAGTTTTTGGTTTATAAACTTTTTCATTTTTATAATTTTTCGGTTGATTAAATCCTAATCCTATCTTTTTTGAAATTACAGTTATAGTTTGGTTTTTTATGAATACCAGAACCAGAACTGTAACCCTTTTTCTTGTTTAATCTTTGTTGCACTCTTGAGGTGTAAGGTTTAGGTTTTTCAGAAAGATTTGCATCCTTTATTTCAGAAATATTAATTTCTGTCAATTTGAAAACCTTTTTAATCATTTCCAGTTTAATACCTCTTATAGGAAAAATCTCATCAGAATATAATTTATCAGAATCTTTCAAAGTATATGCTACTTTGACCAGTTCGTCATTCAAATTATATTTTGATAGCGAAAATTCCTTATCATAAACCCGTTTGTCCTTTTTGATTGTTGACTTTGACTTGTCGGATTCAGACTTTGATTCAGATTTGGACTCTGTTTTTTACTCCTCTATGTCATCTTTTTCTAACACCTGATCGACCACACTTTTTATCAACTTGGACTCATGATCAGTATCAGATGATGTGAACGTAACATCAATATTTTCTGGCAAATTATCCAACGACCCTGACTCCCACTGTAAGTTAATTGCCTTTTTGACTCTTTCGGAATTTGGATTTCAAGACAAATATCCATTTTCGACCGGGGGTGGACATCTATTGTAGACAACACTTGGTTTCTTACCAGAAATTTCTACTTCATCCTCTTCTTTTGTCTCGGATTTCTTTTCTTCCGAAGTCTTCTCTTCCTCAAATGTCTTCATTCTTTCAACAATCGGATAAATCCTGTCAACAACAAAAGTAGAATATGAGTAACTTTTCAATAAATTGTTGACTCTTTCAGTTTCAATCTTTTGTGTTGCCAGCTTCAATTCCAGCTCAGCACACTTCTCTGTGTAATAGTTGATGTCATCAAGTTGTCTCATGTAAGCTCCTTTGAGTGTATTCAATGCAACTGCTTGTTCACTGTTCGAATCAGTGTACTTGTTAATCTCTCTGTTCCAAGTATCATAAGATTCTTTCAATCTTTTTATGTTGTGTAGCAGCTCGTTGTTTTGCATGATCAAAGAATCACAATTCAAACACTTTTCAGGAACTTTGACTGCTTCAGTATCAACTTTGATTTCAAATTCTGGAACATCTTTGACTGTTCTTTTCGCTTGGAAAAACTCAGCTCTTTTCTTTTTCTCGGCTTCAACTTCAGCTTTTAATCTTTCTTCTTCTTCTTCTTCTTCTTCTTCTTCCTCTTCTTCAATTTTTCTCCATTTTTCCTCTTCAGCTTCCCTGACTTTTCTGTATTTTGCAGCCCATTTTTCATCATAAGCATTAGCAATAAAGGCTTTACCATTTGACATCTCTTTGGACATCTCTTTGGCCATGAATTCTTGGTCTGGGAAAAAATTGTCCCAACTGAACCCTTCTGGCAATTTTTCATCATCTTGATCTATTATCAAAGGGTTACCATCAGCTCTCATTGAATAACCTTGATTAATCACACATGCTTTCTTTGAAGAGTTTTCAATCACATTCCTTCCATGTGCAGTTTGTGCTTGATGCGGTGCCTGTTGTTGTTGATATGGCTGTTGTGTGACTTGATGATAAATCGCCTTTTTGTAGTAGTCATTGTTTCTGAAAGGGTTTTGAGCTCCACTAGCTTCACGATTTGTGCACTCCCTCTTGAAATGCCCCTTTTCCCTGCAACGAAAACAAGTAACTTTAGACTTATTAATGCCTAAAGGTGAAACATGTGCCTCGCGAAAATCATCTCTGACTGTAATTTGTTTAAACTTTTCAGCCCGTCTCAACACACTAGCCATGCACCATTTAATATCCATCAATTCCATTTCCTCGGCATCAATTTGATCGTAATCCTCTTTCGTGAGCATTGGATTTCCGATCCTCCCTGCAACTAAGCCTCCATAGGATTCAAGCACTGTTACCAAGAAAGACATGTGACTTTTAGCAACTTCCTCAGTATAGTTCTGATCATTTTCAAGCTTTAAGGCAATGTTGCATTGAAGAACTTTGCCACTCTTTGTCGTAGAAAACTGTGGATCATATGTTGGAAATGAAGAGAATCCTGTTGTGCTGCTTGATCCCTGAGATGCACTTTCAGAAGAACCTTTTGCGTTATAAGCAGTTTCAACCTTTGGAGAAAAATTTGTCTTTTCACTAACACCACTCTTGAAATACAAGCCGATGTCTTGTTCTCCATCGTAGTTCTTCATCCTGGCGATCTTCCTCTGCTCCATCTCTTGAGCTTCCAGATGTTTGATGAACTTACCCAGTGTTAATTTTTTATATTCTTTCCGATTGTTTCTCAACATCATCAGGAATGTTCCCCAAGTATCATGTGGTAACGCATCAACAAGTTTCTCAATCAGCTCATCAGTATCCTTTTTTATCCCTAATTTCATCATATTTCTCACCAAGTTACAATATCTCTCAATAATTTGTTTAGTATTTTCAGATTTCAACCCACGAAATAGATCAAATTCTTTCTTCATGAGAGACATCTTGTTTTTAAGCATATCATCACTTCCTATAGACTTTGCTTCCAATTCAGTCCAGATTGAATATGCACTTCCATCATGTTGAAGCAAAATCAGAATGTCCTCTTTAATTGCTTGCTGAAGCAGACTCACCATCAATTTCTCATCTCTATACTTCTTTTTCTCTTCAGCACTCATTTCTCTTATTGTTAACTGAATACCATTCCTTGTGGGCTTTTCATATGGGACTTCAGTGTGTTTCCAAGCATCCAAGTGATAAGCTTCAACCCAATTTCCAAAGCGTTCGGACCAACCATTGTAATCATCAATATCCAAAAGCTTAGGTGGTTTCTGTGATGTCCCGGTTTCATTTTCAAGCAAAGCATTCTGAGTAATTGTGATAGGACTAGCAAAAGCATTGTAAAAATCATTGTCCATGATTCAATTTCTCACAAGTTCACAAACACGCAGTTTCAAACGAACTGATTCACCTCTTGAAGCACCTGACAAACAAACAAACAAAACACAATCAATTTAAAGACTTATCAATTAACAGAATAAGACTGGTACTCGAACTAGTGAATATTTTGTGCGGACTGATTTTGATGTGAATTGAGTTTGATGTCAAAACGTGCGAACTGCTATGACCCGGATCAAATTCGAATGACCTTTTCCAATGACCTGGCTAAACCACACGACCTTGTGCAAATGAGATTGATGTGACTTGAATTTGGTGCAAACCGACCCAAAACTCACACAACAATCTGTAATACTTCCAAATTTTCTTGACCAACTTCAATCTGTGCAACTTTCAATATTTTGAATAAAATGTCTTTGAATAAACGACAAAGTGTAATGACAAATATGGCAGACAACCTCTTTAACTAGTCAACATATTCATGCAAAACTTGACTTTAATCAATTGATATGTTCTCGATAGAATTAAAAGACCTGACACTTCACATGCAAATGTATAGGACCGATGACAATTTTGACCAAATTATTTGTATCTTGGGATGATAAATCCACTAAACCAACAACATAGTTTGATTGGACCCCAAAATATAGTGGGCTGACATCCTTTTTTTTTTTTAATTTGGGCCGATGAATATTGTTCACATGCAATCTGGATGTTAAATTCTATTGGACCAATTAACTTGGGCTGACAACAATGATAGATCACATGCAATTCTTGAACCAAGCAACAAGACAACCTCTTTTTAATGTTTCAATATCTTGATCACATGCCATTCTTGAACCAAGCTCTCATGTGACCAACTGACACAAAAACTCATGATTTCTAGTCCCAAAGTACTGACACCCTCGTTAAATGTTATACACAACTCGATGTACACACTCAAGCGAACCAGTGATTTCAAGCGGTCGTCATTTTCAAGCGAGCAGACAATTTCAAGCGAGCAGAATACTTCAAGCGGACTCAATACCCTTAGTTCGCTTGAAAAATCAATGACGTCAGCAAGTTCGAACACATTTCAAGCGAGCAGATGATTTTAACCAGTTTTTAAGTTGATTTTAGTGCTGAAACTTTCCAGGATTTGTTAATACATGATTACGCACCAGATGTGTGAATTTGAGCCGATTTTAACCGTAAAAAATTTTTAATTTTGAAAAAGAATGGTGTAGAAATTAGAAAAGGTGATGAAAACAAGCTGTTTTGGCAAGATCTCTTCCTCCTGAGCTCTGATACCACTTGTAGGATCGTTTTCAGACCCAAACGAGTCGTTCAGAAGAGATTTTATCAGTTTCAGATGCGGAAAATAAGAAACTGACTTTGAAACAGCTTGATTATCACTTTAAACATCTTGTGTATTGATTACACAACGATTACAAACACAAGGAAAACCGGCAGCACCTCGGTATCAATTCTCAATCTCTTGTCTTATCCGCTTGAAATGATACACAAGATACATATATATAGACTGAGTGTGACCGCTTGAAGGACACATGCATGTTCAAGCGACCACCACTTTCAAGCGGTCAGACCATTCAAGCGGTCAGTCACGTTCAAGCGCACTAAACAAATTATAAAGCTCCTATTTTGTCTTCAAGTGATTTGTCTTCAAGCGACTTCAACATTCTGATTTGTATAAATGTTGTAATGATGATGCAAGCATTATGTCACTTGGATGATGTCATCATCAAGAATGATGACATTACTCTGGTTCAGATCTGCAACGAACCCGAGACTCGATATAAGACGAAGACAACAGATGTATACACTTAAGACTCGTCAACATCTGAGGGGGAGTATGTTAGTGCATACATTTGTCGTCTTCGTCACGTGAAACTTATGATAACTTAAACTTGAATCTTTGAAACTTATACTCAATCCTATGTGTTTGTGAAACTTATGATACTTAATTCTTGACTCTTTGTGCCACGTGACGTTTAATCCAGAGTGTGTAGTTCCGCCTTAACAATAGTAGCGCTATAGGAGTAATGCACATCCCCGTTAGTCTTTGGGATATTGTTAGGAGGAGACATATAACCTCCCGATAGACTTTGGGAAAGGCACTTAACGCATTGGAAACTTGGGCTATCACTGCATGGACTGCGACACTAGCATGGCTGAAACTATTTATTTGCTCACACTATGGATATGAGTTGTTTTAATCTATTATTCTATTATCAAACTTGTATACTCGCCAATACTTTTTGTATTGATATTTTAATACATGTTGCAGGCTAATAGGTTGCTGAGGAACATGGAAATCAAGCTAGGATGATGCCTAGAAACGTCGCCTAGTGAATTTAGAAACTTGTTGAACAATTTGAACAATCTTGTTATGTTTTGTATTTGATTTTAAATGTTGGATTTGGTTAGACGAATTTATGTATGAAATCTATTGATCTCTATTGTCGCAATAGTGTTATGGTAATCTCATGAGCAATCTGAACGCTTAGTGCTCGCACCCCGATGTTTCCGCCATCGGTTGGGGTGTGACATAACAGATAAAGTAACAATAGTTATTACAGATAATTGTCTCAAAATAAGCAAATTGTTCCGACAACTTAGATTTTATTAGATTTGTTTCTAGACTACATCCTAGCTTGGTTCCAGCAAGTAACACGCAAAGCATCCTAAACACCTGTCACATACGTTAAAATAGAGGTCAATACAAGTTTAATAGTATAATAGTAGCGAAAACGAGTTTACGCATAACCAGCATGTAACATGTATGATGTGAAGCAAGTAGGTTATCGACAATGAAATATGCACATACGTGACTGCGAGTTATAGAATGCGCAACACATATCACCACTGTGACATGTGAAGAAAAGCCCTTAATAACCCCTGTCCACGACAGGTGCTGAGTCCAAAATATAGTACTATCGTTGCTAAGGTGTCAGGCAACAATCACTGTGTAAACATAACATACAAGCATTCATTGATTAACCCATATAACATGCAGTAACGGTTAGCATATAAAATGTGTTTGCGTTGTGTGATCGATGTGATTTGATATCAGTAACGTATGTAACACCCAAAAGTGCTTAAAGCAAAAAGGGATCGAGTATACTCACAGAGATAGTAGCAAATAAACACAATCTGTGATTGGATTGAATTGAGCACTAGAGTAAGCCTGATTACAGAACGATATCATAAGCGATAATCAATGCGTAAAACGGTGCGAGAGACTAAGTGACGAAGGGACATCCGAACGGTTGGCAATCCGAACGGATGGTCATCCGGTCGGATGGCCATTCGGTTGGTTTGCCATTCGCTTGGGAAGGATGTGTTTGTGTATGATGTGACTTTGAAGTTTTCGTTATAGCATTTTGAAAACAGAGGAGTATCTCTACCCTTCAGGTCGTCCGGTCAAACAGTCGTCCGGTCAAACGGTCGTCCGGTCAAACGGTCGTCCGGTCAGACGGCCATTCGTTCGGATGGTATTCCGTTCCAAGTGAGATATTTCTCAGAGCACAAGTTCACAGCAGGATGGTCATTCGATCGGATGGTCATCCGATCGGATGGCCATTCGCTGGAAACTTCCATGTGTTGATAGTTTGTAAAAGTTTAAGTGTTGAAGACCAATGTCATCCGATCGGATTGTCGTTCGATCGGATGGCAATCCGATTGGACGGCAGTCCGTTTGGTGACTTGTTCGTTTTGAAATTCGTCAAGTTTGAAAGTTTTGTGGTTTGATCGAGATGGTATGACAACGTGTTAAACAACGGGAATTCCCTAAAGTCCAAGTTATCCGATTGGACGGGTATCACCCCATTCTGACCAGTCAACTGACCTTGATGGTTGTTCATGTTCATCTAGCTAAGTCGGTCATCTCGTTGATAGGAATCAGATCTCAAACCGACACATCACTAGGGAATGAGTGGAAGGCTTGAATGAGCTCCAATTATATCGGTTTTTGAGTGCATGAGTGTAAAAGAGTTGAAAGAAAGTTATGAAAGCATTTATCAATCCTTTTATTCTTGAAAATGTTTAGGTTTAAGATGAAATCAGTGTTAAAACATGTGGAAATCTCTTAGATCTGAGTTGTTCTTGGTGGAATGATGTCACACTTTGAAGTTCTTAAGAACCCCATGATGACATCATCCTAGAACACCTCAAATCAGCCGATCTCACGGTTAAAAGTAAAGATTTGATGGTGAAAAAGATGAAGGAGTGTGTGAAGATCAAATATGTACAAGATTTGAGTTGAAAACTTACATGAATCGCGAGAAATCGAGAGAAATGAGGGCTGGAACGTGATATCGGATGAGAGGGCTGTCACATCATGAACAGTGATGTGACAGGGCTATTTATAGATTGCCAAAAGAGGAAAGATGATGCAAGTGTGGTGGAACGAAGTGCGGTTCGATTGGATGGCCATCCGATTGGATGGCTATCCGATCGGATGGTCATCCGGACGGATGACCATTCGTTCGAATGGTCATTCGATCGGATGGCGATGAGAGTTGGTTTTCGACGTTTCGTTTCGTGCGTTGAGCGTTGTGATGCGTTTCGAGTAAGTGATGCGATAATATTACCCATTAGTTACACAAATAACCTAACTACTAAATAACATAAATATAATCCTTGAATCTCGAGTTTGCGATGAGATTGCATTGCGATATAATTGCGATTGCGATTAATCACCTCAACATAAACATAACATGCACAAGTAACACATAATAGCACACACACGTAAAACAATATCCATAACCTTTTATTTGAGTTGCGATGCGATAGCGATGCGATTAGCGATAAGTCGATTAGCGATTAAACTGCGATTAAATAGCGATTTATTAACATGTACTACACATAATACAACTAAAGGAACTTAGAATAGAGTATCGATACAAGTCGAGAAGTACAATTCAATAATTAAGCAAGGAGTGACATGATCGCAATTAGCAATCTTTTCTTCCTTTGACTTTCAAAAGTCGGGTTGTTACAGCCTCCCCTGCTTTAGGAAATTTCGTCCTGAAATTTAAGAAGCAGGCGTATCAAACTGTTGTGGATATTTTGCCTTCATGTAACTTTCGAGTTCCCAGGTGAACTCGGCGCCGCGTTTGCCTTCCCAGCGAACCTTCACAATGGGAATGCGTGAGCGTCGGAGTACCTTGGTTTCTCGGCCCATGATCTCGACAGGCTTTTCCACGAAGTGTAATGTTTCGTCTACTTGTAGATCCTCAAGAGGGACATGTAACTCTTGGTCGGGTAGACACTTTTTGAGGTTCGAAACGTGGAAAGTCGGGTGGACGTTACTCAGTTCCTCTGGTAGTTTGAGTCTGTAGGCCACTTTGCCAATCATTTCCATAATTTTAAAGGGTCCAACATATCGAGGCGCGAGCTTTGCTTTCTTGCCGAATCTGATCACCCCCTTCCAAGGTGCAACCTTTAGGAGTACGTGATCGCCAACGTCAAATTCAAGGGGCTTGCGGCGTCTATCGACGTAAATTTTCTGACGACTCTGAGCTTTCAGTAGATTGTCTCGAATTTGGAGGATTTTGTCAGTCATTTCTTGCAATAGCTCAGGACCTGTAATTTACGCATCCCCGATCTCGTGCCACACAATAGGCGATCGACATTTTCTTCCATATAATGCCTCAAATGGTGCCATTTGGATGCTAGAGTGATAACTGTTATTGTACGAGAATTCGACTAAAGGTAAATGCGAATCCCAATTACCACTGAAATCAATAACACACGAACGAAGCATGCCTTTGAGGGTATGAATCGTGCGTTCAGTCTAACCATCGGTCTGGGGATGGAATGCGGTACTAAGATTGAGAGTAGTACCGAGAGCAGATTGAAACGTTTCCCAAATACTCGAAGTGAATCGACCATCGCGGTCAGAGATGATGTCACGAGGTGTCCTGTGTCGACAAATAACTTCGTCGATATAGATTCGTGCTAATCGTTCTACCTTATAGTCTTCCCGTATCGGTAGAAAGTTAGCGGATTTGGTAAGTCAGTCAACAATAACCCAGATGTTGTCGTGACCTGATGGCGTGCGCAGAAGATTCATTATAAAATCCATAGCTATACTCTCCCATTTCCACATAGGGATCTCGGGTTGTACGAGTAAGCCAGAAGGGCGTTGATGCTCAGCCTTGACTTTCGAACAAGTCAGGCATTTTGAAACATAGATAGTGATATCCTTCTTCATGCCCGGCCACCAGTACTTGTAGCGCATGTCCTGGTACATCTTATCGGCACTGGGATGAATGGAATACCGTGATTTGTGGGCTTCGTCTAGCAGAATCTGTCGTAAGTTGGTGCGCTTGGGAATCCAAATTCGGTCTAGATAATGGAATATACCATCCGATTTATTCACCAGTTGTTCACCGTTATTGACGATCCTGTCCTTCTTCAAAGTACGTTCGGTAAAACAAGCATGTTGGGCGTCACGGATAAGAGCTTCAAGATTGTGTTGGGCTTGAGTATTACGAACGCTATGCAAATAGCTTCGTCGACTGAGAGCATCGGCAACGACGTTTGCTTTGCCTGGATGGTAACGAATCTCACAGTCGTAATCGTTGAGGAGCTCAACACATCGACGTTGGAGCATATTCAGCTCTTTCTGGTTAAAGATGTGTTGTAGGCTGTTGTGTTCGGTTAAAACCGTACACTTGGTACCGTAAAGGTTGTGTCGCCAAATCTTCAACACAAAAACAACTTCACCAAGCTCGAGATCGTGGGTTGTATAGTTCTTCTCGTGGATCTTGAGCTGTCGAGAGGCGTACGCGATAACCTTGTCCCATCGTATAAGAACACAACCGAGGCCTAGGTTAGAGGCATCGTAGTAGACTACGAAATCGTCGTTTCTGTCGGGTAGCGTGAGCACGGGAGCCTTACAAAGCATAGCTTTGAGGGTTTGAAAGGCCTCCTCATGTTCGGTTCCCCAAACAAAAGGTTTGTCCTTGTGCGTAAGCGAGGTGAGAGGTACAGCAATCTTCGAGAAATCAGCGATGAATCGGCGATAGTAACCCGCCAGCTCGAGAAAAGAACGAACTTCGGACGGGTTCCTTGGTGTAACCCAACTCTTAACAGCTTCGATCTTCGTAGGATCAACATGAATTCCTTGACTATTAACGATGTGACCGAGGAATTGAACATCCTCAAGCCAGAATTCGCACTTGAAGAATTTGGCATAGAGACAATTTCCCTGGAGTAACTCAAGAACCAAACGTAGATGTTGCGCGTGTTCGGTTTTTTACTTGGAATAGATCAGGATATCATCGATAAATACGATGACGAAGCGGTCTAGAAAGGGTTTACACACACGATTCATTAGATCCATGAAAACTGCAGGAGCGTTGGTTAAGCCAAAAGGCATAACAACAAACTCGTAGTGACCGTATCGGGTTCGAAAAGCGGTTTTGGGTATATCTTCCTCCTGAATTCGTTACTGGTGATAGCCTTATCGTAGGTTGATCTTCGAGAAACACGTAGCACCTTGTAGCTGATCAAACAAATCAACGATTCGAGGCAACGGATAGCGATTCTTGATGGTAAGCCTATTCAATTCCCTGTAGTCGATGCACATCCGAAACGATCCATCCTTCTTTTTGACGAAAAGGACAGGCGCACCCCAAGGAGAGGTGCTAGGGCTAATGAAGCCTTTATCAAGCAGTTCCTGGAGCTGACTCGAGAGTTCGCGCATTTCAGAAGGAGCGAGACGATAAGGCGCTCTAGCAACAGGGTTTGCTCCATAGATGAGGTCGATTCGAAAATCGATATCATGAGTGGGAGGTAAACCAGGTAAATCGTCGGGGAATGCACAAGGAAAATCATGAACCACAGGCACCTTGTCTATTGCCTTAACTTCCTTTTCCTCCGTTACCACGATGTGTGACAAGAAAGCTTGGTATTCCTTGCGGAGATACTTGCTAGCCTGGACACACGACATGAGTTGTAACTTCTTCGAAGCGACTTCGCCATAAACACACAATTGATCACCGTTCACGAGAGAGAAACTAATCATTTTATCGAAGCAAACAATTTCAGCATGATTCTCCCGAAGGAAATCCATACCTACTATGACATCAAAGCTACCAAGTTGCATCGAGATAAGATTGATCGGGAAAACGTGACCGTTGAGATCAAGAGTACAGTCACGCAGAACGGAACTAACAGTGACGGTTCTTCCAGTGGCAACTTCTACGTCCAATGTTGATAGGAGATTAACGCGTTTACGGTTTAGGAGCCTTTCGAATTCGAATGATACAAAATAGTTATCGGATCCAGTATCAAATAAACACGAAACATATATGCCAGTTACAAGAAATGTACTATTAACCACGTTGTTGTCTGCCTGAGCCTGACAGGCGTTGATATTGAAGACTCACCTGCGGGCTGCTTGCTGAGCTGGCTGCTGCTGCTGCTGTTGGTGTTGGTGTTGTTGCAGTGCTGGCTGCTGCTGCTGCGGCTCTTGCTTCACCACTCTGTTTGGGCAAACGTTTGAGAAGTGGTTGGGATCGCCACAAGCAAAGCAGGCTCTTGCATGAGCAGCGGGTGCAGGAGCTGCTTGCTGACCTTACGGAGCTGGTAGAGCAGGAGCTTGAACTGGGGCTTGGCGAGGACCAGTACGGTAGTTAGTGGTGAAATGGTCGTACAGGTTGCAGTGAACACAAAGCCGGCATGCGATTCTAACCGGGTGATGATAAGTACAAGTAGGGCATAGCAGGTGTGGACCAGTGTATACACGCTTGGCTGGCGGTGCATTGGCCACAGGCGCCGCTACTTAGCGGTGTTGAGGTTGCGGTTGGGCAGAAATGGCATTCAATGGCACGACGGTCGTACCTGCATAGTTCTTGTTGGTAGAGATGTTGTTCTTTCTCTTGCGGCGTGAGGACCTTGAAGATTGTGATGCAGCGGTTTCAACGGTGGGAGCAGCGGTAACTTGGTGCAGATTCTTGGAGCTTTTATCAAAGTAACCCGACCTAACTCGCTTGTCGTTGATCTCGGCAGCGAGCAGGTAAGTTTCCTCGATAGTTGTCGTCTTCGCAGCTTGAACGAAGTCAGCAACACAATCCGGCAGAGCACAGATGTACTTCTTGATCGTAATCTCGGGAGTTGTAACTTGACCCGGATATATGATACTCAACTGCTTAAAGCGAGCAGTTAAACCAGCGTTGTCGCCACCATCCTGTTTAATATGCCAGAACTCGTCCTCCAGCTTCAGGAGCTCGTGGGGAGGGCAGAACTCTTTCATCATGATGTCCTTCAACTCATCCCACGTTAGCCCATAGGCTACATCATTCCCTCGTTTGTTTCTCTCGGCAGTCCACCAATCCAGAGCCCTGGATTGGAAGACGCCGGTGGCGTTAACAGTGCGAAGGTTTTTCGGACAGACACTCTGGCGCAGGGTAACTTCGATCAAATCAAACCATTGAAACACGGCCGTAGGCCCGTCTTTTCCGGTAAATTCTTTGGGACCACAGGCTTTGAATTGCTTGAAGCTAAAAGTTGCTTTAGGAGAATCAGTCCTGGATTCTTCTGAGGACTTGCTAGCGTTTTCGTTCATCTCGCTAACAATTTATGGAATGACTTTCGCCATCTGCTTTGCGACTAGTGCGGCGATGTGTTTGTCCTCATTCGACGGGCGGAGCGAGCAGTGTGTGATCCAAATGACGACATTGTCTGCAAACAAACATCGTCACAGGACTCAGATACAATTTCGATTAACCCTAGTATAGTCTAGCGATTTCTCCAAAAGCTACTTTATATAAAGCACATGAACATACCAAATCACAAAATCACGTAGGCACATAATTCACAGAAGCACGTAAGCACATAAGCACGTATTCCATGTTAGCACGGAAGCACATAGTCCACACATTCACTATATTTTGCACGTATTGACCTACATATATTGCACGTATTCACCTATCTTTCACAGCGTTGTAAAGCGATCGAGTATTGCGAGTGCGAGAAGCGAGTAGCGATTGCGAATAACACAAGAGATTTGTTAGCGTATTGAGATAGATGTGCAGTGCGAGTTGTATGTGTTGATCAAAGCGAACAGCGAAAAGCGAGTAAATCACCAAAATCGAAACACCTAAACATAGAAAATCACATAAAATGCATAAAAATTCTCATAAAATCGATAAACGTCAGAGTCGGCGGCGGCGAATTCTAGACTCGAAGCACATAAAATCGAAGAGAGATTGTCTTGGCTTGATAGACGTTGACTACCCAAAGTGGTTCGACTATTCTCAAGGACGTCAAGTGCGCGCTTTGGCCTAATAGACTGTGCTCTATCACCGGCATGCGGTGAATGGCATGCATCTTTCTGGTTATTCACGCAACTGGAGTCGTTGGAATCCATTGAGACCTTGGTGGGAGTTTTGTAAAACCAAAGTATAGAGAACGAAAAAGTCATCAAGGTTCGGGTTTCACCCCTGACTTAACGACTGCATTCCTGTTTGTGTGATAGAATCATGAGATATATAAGGAGATTCATGTCAAAGTATTGATTTCACACCTAATTCAACGCAAATTCTCGTGTTTATAGTAAATATGTGTGTCGAACGAGCAATTTGGTCGAGAGTTTGCGGTTTTCACACCTAATCTTAACCAGATCATCCATTTGTGTGTGTAGCCAGCTTTAGGAAAGGCTGATCTTGTGCGGAACTGTAGTATGCGATGTTCGCGCAAGAGTGTAGTGTACAGCTAGTTCGAGCGAGAGTATCAAGTAAGCTCGTACAAAACCCATACCGGGTATACACAAGTCGGTCTGTTGGTACTTAAACTATAGACTAGGTCATTTCTAAGACATCGACCCGGACTAGGTCGAGTCTTGCCTAATTCCCTATAGTTATGGCTCTGATATCAATCTGTCACACCCCAACCGATGGCGGAATCATCGGGGCACGGCACTGAGCGAAACAAATTGTTCAAGAGAATCCACAACAACTATTAAATTACCGAATCTCTAATGTTAATATCCCATACTACTAACAGATAAAGTAACAATAGTTATTACAGATAATTGTCTCAAAAACAAGCAAATTGTTCTGACAACTCAGATTTTATTAGATTTGTTTCTAGACTCCATCCTAGTTTGGTTCCAGCAAGTAACACGCAAAGCATCCTAAACACCTGTCACATACGTGAAAATAGAGGTCAATACACATAGTGTAAAGGTGAGCATACAAGTTTAATAGTATAATAGTAGCGAAAGCGAGTTTACGCATAACCAGCATGTAACATGTATGATGTGAAGCAAGTAGGTTATCGACAATGAAATATGCACAGACGTGACTGCGAGTTGTAGAATGCGCAACACATATCACCAATGTGACATGTGAAGAAAAGCCCTTAACAACCCCTGTCCACGACAGGTACTGAGTCCAAACTATAGTACTATCGTTGCTAAGGTGTCAGGCAACAATCATTGTGTAAACATAACATACAAGCATTCATCGAGTAACACGTATAACATGTAGTAACGGTTAGCATATAAAATGTATTTGCGTTGTGTGATCGATGTGATTTGATATCAGTAACGTATGTAACACCCTAAAGTGCTTAAAGCAAAAAGGGATCGAGTATACTCACAGAGATGGTAGCGAATAAACACAATCTGTGATTGGATTGAAGGGAGCGCTAGAGTAAGCCTGATTACATAACGATATCATAAGCGATAAACAGTACGTAAAACGGTGCGAGAGACTAAGTGACGAAGGGACATCCAAACGGATGGCAATCCAAACGGATGGCAATCCAAATGGATGGTCATCCGGTCGGATGGCCATTCGGTCGGTTTGCCATTCGCTTGGGAAGGATGTGTTTGTGTATGATGTGACTTTGAAGTTTTCATTGTAGCATTTTGAAAACAGAGGAGTATCTCTACCCTTCAGGTCGTCCGGTCGGATGGCCGTTCGTTCGGATGGTATTCTGTTCCAAGTGAGATATTTCTCAGAGAACAAGTTCACAGCAGGATGGTCATTCGATCGAATGGTCATCCGATCGGATGGTTATTCGCTGGAAACTTCCATGTGTTGATAGTTTGTAAAAGTTTAAGTGTTGAAGACCAATGTTATCCGATCAGATTGTTGTTCGATTGGATGGCAATCCGTTTGGTGACTTGATCGTTTTGAAATTCATCAAGTTTGAAAGTTTTGCGATTTGATCTAGACGCTATGACAACGTGTTAAACAACGGGAATTTCCTCAAGTCCAAGTTATGCGATCAGATGGGAATCACCCCATTCTGACCAATCAACTGACCTTGATGGTTGTTCATGTTTATCTCGCTAAGTCGGTCATCTCATTGACAGGAATCAGATCTCAAACCGACACATCACTAGGGAATGAGTGGAAGGCCTGAATGAGCTCCGATTCTATCGGTTTTTGAGTGCATGAGTGTAAAAGAGTTGAAAGAAAGTTATGAAAACATCTTTCAATTCTTTTATTCTTGAAAATATTTAGGTTTAAGATGAAATCGGTGTTAAAACATGTGGAAATCTCTTAGATCTGAGTTGTTCTTGGTGGAATGATGTCACACTTTGAAGTTCTTAAGAACCCCATGATGACATCATCCTAGAACACCTCAAATCAGCCGATCTCACGGTTAAAAGTGAAGATTTGATGGTAACAAAGATGAAGGAGTGTGTGAAGATCAAAGATGTACAAGATTTGGGTTGAAAACTTACAAGAATCGCGAGAAATCGAGAGAAATGAGGGCTGGAACATGCTGGTCGAAAGAGAGGGCTATCACATCATGAATAGTGATGTGACAGGGCTATTTATAGATTGCCAAAAGAGGAAAGTTGGTGCAAGTGTGGTGGAACAAAGTGCGGTTCGATCGGATGGCGGTGAGAGTTGGTTTTCGACGTTTCGTTTCGTGCGTTGAGTGTTGCGATGCTTTTCGAGTAAGCGATGCGATAGTATTACCCATTAGTCACAAAAATAACCTAACTACTATATAACATAAATATAATCCTTGAATTTCGAGTTTGCGATGAGATTGCGTTGCGATATAATTGCGTTTGCGATTAATCACCTCAACATAAACATAACATGCACAAGTAACACATAATAGCATACACACGTAAAACAATATCCATAACCTATTATTCGAGTTGCGATGCGATAGCGATGCGATTAGCGATAAGTCGATTAGCGATTAAACTGCGATTAAATAGCGATTTATTAACATGTACTCCACATAATACAACTAAAGCAACTTAGAATAGAGTATCGATACAAGTCGAGAAGTACAATTCAATAATTAAGCAAGGAGTGACAGATCGCAATTAGCAATCTTTTCTTCCTTTGACTTTGACTTGTACTTTAACTTTCAAAAGTCGGGTTGTTACACTAGCAATACCAATAATACTCTAGATACAGATGCTTCTACCGCTGGTTAGACACCTTACTCGTGTCTCGGACATTTGGCACGGCCCACACATGTCTTGGACATGCACATCTTACTCGTGCGAGGCACGAAGCCGCAAGAAGAACAAGATCTGTTAACACAACTCACAAGTAAACAAAACTATATATATTTGGTGAAATATATCATGACAACTCTTAAACATATACACCTAAGACAAAACAAATACATAAACAAGATGGATAACTTGTACATAGTAAATCACAAGTCTAGGTGATTAATATATTTAGAACAATTATAGGTTACGTCACGAACCAAGAAGAGTACCGGTGAAGTAGTACGCATCAAGATGCAAAACAGTGAGTTCATGTCCCCTCTTTTAAACGTTTTCTAGTTTTCTAAACTTTTGGGGGAAATAGATGTACAAATGGTATGCTAGACTAAGGAATGATACAATAGATCATGTGCGAATAGGGTATACGTAAGCACCATTAATCTAAGTTTAGACCAAGGAACGGAAATGGTAGAGCTATTAGGTTTTGGCAGCCCCACTCTTGGTCCACATTTACCCACACGGAAGAGTGCTTTTGTGTCCCAGTTGAAGGGTAATCGGCACAAAGATCGCCTAGGTTTGGATGCTTCTTATGTCGTCACACATATTAATGTCCTCGCGAAACATTAATGATCTCGATTTCCAATTATGTTACATACCACTTTTCATACAAATACATCTCATATTTTAAAATATCCATTTATTACACAAAAACTGCATGAATTCATACCAACTTTGTTGACGTTTTTCAAACTTACATGTGTTTCAGGATATTTGTGGAAAGCTTTGCGGGTTTTTGCTTCAAGATGTCAAGAGTCCTAACTCCATGCCTCTTTTCTTGGATTGTTCATCATATTCCGCCTCCTTGCGGTGATGTGGGGAACAAATCCTTTATCTTTTAAGAACTTGAATTATGATGTAGACTTTTAAAACTTATTTTACTTTGAAGTGATGTAAACACTTTGGTAAACGCTTGTTGATGATTGAAACTTATGAATGGCATTGGAGTTTATTTTAAATCATTTAGTATGTTTTCTAATTCGTATGCAATGAGAATCAATCACGATCACACCTCGTGCTTCCGCCTATGACCGGGTGTGACAGATTGGTATCAGAGCTGCGATTGTAGTGAACCAGGATTCTTTCTCGAGTCTAGTCTACAATCCCTAGGATCCTCTCATGAAAACAATTTTTACAAAAACAAGAGATTTTCATTGCATAAAACATTTTGCAAAGTCCACTACATAAATTCATTTTATAAAAACAAAGTGAAGATAATTACGTGACTTAGACTACAAAAAGTAAACTCAAGTTGTCACAAATCAAATACTAAACATGTATCAAACCCTAGAAACCTTACAAAAGTCTACACCGGGGTGAAACCGAAAGAATTAGCCGCTCATGGTGAATGGAACGGGATCAACGGATGATTGAAGCTCGCACATGAACATCTTAAGCTTTGATGATGGTAATGGATGATGCTTAGGGTTTATGGTTAATGGTGATGGTGTCTTGATTGGTGAGATGATGGTGATGATAATGAATTAGGGTTAGGATGGATTGGTGGATGATGATTGTGGATGATTGATAGTGAACCCGATGGATTGGAGATGGTGAGGATGATGGTTCTTGGCTCCAAAAAGACTTGAGAACTTTCAAAATGTGTAACCCCTTTCTAATGACCCAAAATTGGGATTTAACTCGTCCAAAATAACAACTGAAAGCAAATCAACGTCGCAGAGCAGGGATTGGCGTCGCCGACGGCCTACCCCGGCGTCGGCGGCGCCATGTGGAAAATCCAAAAGTTACTAACGTCTTATTCCACTGCCTACGCAACCCTTTGGCCGATGCATGGCTTTGCCGACGCCGTCGGCGACGCGACCTGTATGCGCGCTTTTCAGTTTCGTCCGTTTCGTGTACCCGATTGATCCCGTTTTCTCCCCGATGCTTTGTAAAGCTCTCGAATAGCTCTTAAACTACGTTAGACCTGCAAAACACAATTCTAATCAAAGTAGGCCATTTGAAACCTAAATTTACGTAAAAACATAAACTTAAATTCTCATAAATTCTTTTAATTCAAATTCTGTTAAAACATGTAATAAATTTGTTTAAGTTATGGGCTTCATAATGGGTTTGATAATGAGTTATTTTAATACTTAGAATACTTTTATAGATTACTTTATTCTATAGCTTAATAAAAGGTTTATACGTATTATATATAAAAATAATAAATAAATATGTATAACTTTAATTTGAATTTCAAATCGAATTTAAAATTATAAATTCGTATTCAATTAGTATTAAGTTTACTGGATTCGAATTGAATTGAATTCGAATTCAAATTCTTGAAAATTGAAACGAATTTACTGGACTCGAATTGAATCGAATTCGAATTCAAATTATTGAAAATCGAAACGACTTCTGGATAATTGAACTTCAATTTTTTCAATTTCGAAACGAATTCTAAACACGCCTAGTAAGAGTTTTGACCAGGTAAGAGGCTTTGAACAAGTAAGTGCTGAGCCAGTAAGGGGCTATTTGACAACTTCTAAATGGTTAAGTGCTGAACCAACAAGAGGTCTGAACCATTAAGTGCTGAATCAGTAAGATGTCTGAACCATTAAGAGCCAGTATAATGCTTAACCATTTAGAGGCAAATGTCTGACCAATTCAGATTAGAGGTCTTAACCATTCAGAATTAGTATAATGTTTAACCATTCAGAGGCAAATGTCTGAACCATTCAGACATCTGCTCGCGAAACAACAGTTTGAACCATTAAGTGCTGAACCAGTAAGAGGTCTGAACCATTAAGAGCCTCTTTAAGAGGTAAACAAACGACCCCTAGGTGTTGTTTGGCTAAAGCTCTGAATGACTGTGCAAAATGACTATTTTACCCTTATGAATTATTTTGTACTGAGTAAATTACGATGTAGAACCGTTGACGCTATCATTTAAGGCATATCACGACTTTATTTGATTATTTTTTTAGTAAATTACGATTTTGGCCCCTGTGGTTATATAAGTTTTACCATTTTAGCTCAAAAAAGAATTTTTTAACATCTGAGCCCCAACGTCTTTTTTTCTAGCCCGTTTGGCCCCCAACGTCTTTTTGTCTAACCCTTTTTGGCCCCTAAAAGTAAATGGATGGGGTTAGTGTTAGGGGCCAAAAGGGTTAGAAAAAGACGTTGGGGACTCAGATGTTAAAAGATTCCTTTTTGGGCTAAAAGGGTAAAAGTGATATAACCATAGGGGCCAAAATCAATTTACTCTTTTTTTTGTGTTTTTCTTTCGATTGTTATACCGAATGTAGATATTATACTTGTACCATAACAAACCAGCCAGACGGGGATTTTGTTTATAAAAGTATAGAAGGAAACCCAAAATTTATTTAAAGTGGTAATTTATTTAATGCATATGTGCAATCTACTTGAATAGCTTATAAATATTTTAACCGTTAATCCAGTAATATCATAAAATTCAGCTATGAGATTATAAAACTATTACTTAGATGGCTTCATGGGCTTATGGTATGTTCTTTAGCCCTGCATGGTTTGGAACTTTGGATTGGTATGGTTTCTTTATTGGGCTTGGAAGTCTGAATACAACCCGTATGCATTACTTGGTTTGAATTAGAAGGTTTGTCTTGGATGATGCTTAAGTTAAGCTTGCATTTACTTGTTTTGTGGTTCTTTCCATGGTAAAACACTCAAGGGGAGATGGGTAGTAGTGGTGCACAAATCGGGTTTTCTGAATACCCGGTTCCGGGTATGGAACCGGGTTCGGGTACGATCGGGTTCTACAAAATCGGGTATTGACAATACCCGGGTCGGGTCCGGGTCCGGGTTTTATATAAAAAATGTATACCCTATATACCCGGGTTCGGGCCGGGTTTTCTAATACCCGGGTATTATAATACCCTATTTTCAGGTTCGGGTATGGATCGGGTTGGGTTCGGGTATGCCTCGAGTATTCATTTTTTTTGGATAAATCATAGAAATATAAATTGAAAACCTTTTTATTTCATAAAACATAGAAATACATGACACCTAAATAATCATTGAACCGGATCGAATATGATGATGACCATAGATAGCTTCGAATAACTTGATCGTCTTCATTTATTGTTCGTCATCAAAGACCCCTTTTATAGGGTATAGAGATACAATGTAAATCAAACAAATGATCATAATACACTTTCTAACGGCTATATAGTTGTTACCAAGGTACAAAACTCGAAAAAACACAAAAAAACGAAAAAACCTGAACAGGGTATTGGGAAACCCAGACCGGGTATTGAAAAAACCCGGTTCCGGGTTCGGGTTGAAACCGGGTACTCGTAAAACCCGGGTTGAAAACGGGTATAAAAAAACCGGGTTCCGGGTTTGGGTTTTA
>JARYGA010013576.1:0-30411 GCA_030545235.1 Helianthus tuberosus
AAAGCGTAAAAAGCATCGGTTTTCGTAAGACTTTCTACTTTTCAACTTTTTATTTTGATGAAGCCATTATTCCAAACAAAGTTATTTTTGATGAACTTGCTTGTTTATTTGTTTTTGCTTCATCATCAACAATTTTTTTTTTGAAAAGTCATACGAAAAACCGAGCTAGTTACTAAAACAAAGGGTTAAAAATGAAAAAGGTTTTGGTGGGTGAAAGGGTGTTTGGTTTGGGTTATGAAATGAAAAGGTTTAGGCTCAAAGGGGCTAACTAGGGGGATTTTGGGTAGGTGGTAAAAAAAAGAAAAATAATGGTGTAGAAATAAAAAGGGTTAGTCCTAATGCCTCCATCATTTACTTACTCGGGTTTAAGTTGGTAAGGACCGGGAATGTATCGTCGTGGCAAGTTCTAGAGTTGTAAGAACCAAGCGGCTATTCACACAAGAAACAAAAAATGAGCATTTAGTTTAATGATATGTAATTGTATGCTCAATAAAGGCTCAAAACTCACTTTTCTGGGAATGGGTTTTTATGTGATCAAGTATATATAATCAAATTTTAACTACGTTTGCCATGCCTTTTCATAATTTTCTTATGTTGGTTCTTTTTATCACGTCGCTATCGGTTGTAAATTTGTAAAAATATAACCTTTTTAGAACTTTGAAATTCCCGAAAAAAATGAAAATTTTTGAAAAAAAATTGGGGTGATTAGCGGTTCCAATAGAGTTTTATGTAAGGCTTGTATTTAGGACTTGCAAGATTCAAGGTTTAAGCATCCCCCCCCCCCCTCACACTTAAATTACACATTGTCCTCAATGTGTCCCAAAAATAAGTTTTAAGGTTGATTGAATGTGTAAAAAGGTGTAAAAAGAAAAAAATTGTGTTACTGGGCGCTGAACACGGCCCCGTGTTGTCCGGGCACGGCCCCGTGTTCAAGTGCCAGTAACAAAATTAACTCAAGAGAAACAGAAGCCTGGACACGGGGGCGTGTTGGGTGAACACGGCCCGTGTCCAGTTTACCTGAACTGGGTATTTCTGCAGACTGTGCAGCACAGGGTCGTGTTGGGCGGACAAGGCCTGTGCCGAACTTACTGTAAACGAAGAATTTCTGTCGGATGGTCCTGTTTTCCTGCATGGGGTGCTGGTTCAAGTTTCCCTTGTATCCTTTGTCATCTCAAATGTGTTTTATTCATTTCAACACCATCCAAACACCAAATTAACTAAAACCATCATTCATTAAGTCATAGAGAGAATTACATAATAGTCCTAAAAATGAAAAATAAAGTAGAAAATAAAAGTTAAAAGTCCTAATATTAGATAGGTCAAGTGATCCGTAAAATCTTCCTAAGGAGCTCTACTTCTACAATAAGAACCAAAATTCTGGAAATAGATTTCCGGTCTAAAAGCCTTGTAGAACTCCAAGCCGAACGGTGTCCCCTAGATATTGCTAGAGCCATTCTTCTATCTCCCTCGGGAGAAGGGAGGCGGCTTCATGTTCCTCAACATCTTGTGGAGGAGGAGCGACACCAATCGGAACCCCTTGTAGTATGTCTCGAGGGGGTTCCGGATGTAAGGCGTACCATTCAGCCGGAATGATGACTTCCGGTACCACATTCCATGCCCTTTGGGTGATAATCGGCACCAAAGGAGGAGAGGCGAGAAGGTTCAACCTTTGGTGCAAAAGGTTGACTTCCCGGAGACATCCTTCTAGTCCCAACGTCAAATGATTAATACGGTCAACCAATGCTTCTCTTAAGGCGTAAACATAGTTTACAAGAGAATCTTCAACCGTTGATGATCTTCTCCCCTGCCGGTTGTTTCTGGAATGCGACGAAGAGTTTCCGCTTGTTCTGCTTGCCATTCTGAGAAAACATACCGAAAAGAGTTCAATTTTATGGGACCAGTACTTCGGACACGGCCCCGTGTTCAGATATCTGCAGGATTTAGGAACAAGGAATCTTGGAGTTTCAAATTGTTTTCATGATTTTTAAAGCATTTTTGAATATAAACAACTTAAAACATTGTTGTAGAACTTATTTTTAACAAGATTCCATGAACAAAAATCTAACAAACATCACAATAAGGCTTGAAATTATGGAAGGTTCAAGCTTTAATGGAAGTATGAGAAAAATTGAAGAAGATGATAGTGGATAAAAGAGGAAAGGACAAGAAGATAGTTGAGAAACTTCTTTTAGAAAATACCTAGGATGGTATGTGAGAATATTCCCCAAATCTCTGTCCCTGGAATGGTTCAAATGTGCAGGATTCTTGGTTGCATTTATAGAAAATGACAGTACGTTGCGAACAGCCCCGTGTCGGCTGGACACGGCCCTGTGTGCAGGCGAGATCCTGACATGTTTTGTCCTTATTCTGACAAAAGTCAGAAGGGAATCTTTAGGTGGACACGGGGGCGTGCTGACCTGGACACGACCCCGTGTCTAGAGGCTGTCTATGAAGTTTGTTTATTTTCAAGGAAGTTTTCTGGATCGGGCGGTTCCTTACTGGATGGAACAACCCCAAAGTGCCTAAGATACCTTAATTGTTCTAGATTAAGACGAGAAAGCAAGAGGTTGTCGGTGAGGGTGATTCCTATGCTATATGTAGGTGGACAAGTCCAACCCTTTTCCGGGCTCTCGTTAAAGAAGGTGTATGTCGAATCGCTCAGGTCTATGTATGCATCGAACGAAGTCAATGGGGAGTCCTTCACGGCACAATCGACACAGGGACGACTATCGCTCAAGTCCTCACTAGAGTTAGAAGTATCGTCGGAAACAATGAAGTTGTTTGAATGCGGTTCCAACCCTTTTTCTTGGTTATCGTCTTGGAAAAGATCATTGAAATATTTCCTAAGTTCTTTTAACCAATTAAGAATTAGATCTTCTACTTGAAATAATTCATCGAGAAGCATTTCTCCTAGAAAATCTGGTTGGGAGCATTCAAGGGAGAGATAGGGATTATTTTTACTTTCGCCTCTCCTAAGGATACTAGGAAACGATGGGTCTATATAGTGGGGCTTATAATTTAGAAAATAACATTCTAATTCCTTATGGTTACCACCACATAATTGACACCACGTAGTACCATAAGAGTGCCGAAAGTAAAAAGTATCAGTATCACTCATGTTTGTGTCAGAAATTACCAACCGTCGGGATCTTACGGTTCTGTTTTCAGTAATTGAAACTTGGGCACGGGGGCGTGTTGAGTGGGCACGGCCCCGTGTTCAGCTACTGTCGGACTTAAAACAGGATTGCCAGTTCCAATGATTGGGCACGAGGCGTGTTCAGTGGGCACGGCCCGTTCTGAGTTCTGCAGAAGCTGAAAAATTAAGAAAAATCCTAAAAAAATGAAAAATAAGAAAAAACGATTAGGCCGTTGATTCCTAACTTTCTTAAAATCCTTGTGTCCCCGGCAACGGCGCCAAAAACTTGATGCGTATTAGGTGTATATTTTAAGCCCTTTAACACTTTTTTAGCCAAGTTTTAAATTTATAAAACACGATATTTACTAACACTAAACACACATATGGACAAGTGCACCCATCGTGAGCGTAGTATAGTGTTGGCAAGATACCGAGGTCGTCCAAGGACACAAGAGCTTTTAGTACCGGTTTATCCTCAACGTCTAATCAAATCAAAAAGTTTAGAAAAATGTTTTAAACTAAGAAAATAAAAACTAACTAAAATGCTGAAAAATAAAAATAAAAATAAAAACAGATAGACAAGATGAAACACTTGGTTCCGACTCGTGTATAGTGTAACCTTTGATTATTTCCGCACTTTTGCACTTATTTAAGAGATTGTCTTAGTTATTGTAGTAGGCCCCTCTTTTGAAGGTGACGTTACCCTCAACCCAGTAGTTTGAGTCAGCAAGGATACAATCCTAAAGGGTCGGATTATTGAAAGATAATTAATTAAGTTATTAATGCAAATTATGGTAGGCCCCTCTTTTGGAGGTGACGTTACCCTCGACTAAGTAGTGTGAGTCAGCAGGAATACAGTCCTAAATAGCCGTGTTATAGTATTAATAGTAGTTTAACTTATGAGGGGATCAACGAGTTTGGACCCCCGCCATCCAATACCGTTAAGTATTGAAGGAGGTCCTACTAAATTTGACCCAGGTCCATTGCAGGACCTCTAAACGCTGAACAATGGCAAGACTCTTACCAAACCGTTCCCTTAACCCCCGACCAGGTAGCCAACATACCTCCATATAGACCGTGGAGATATGAATGGTGAAAATCTTTTATTTTATATAGACAGTAAAATAATGTCAAGACACCATGAACAAACGATAAGGAAGAATCACCTTCAACATAAGAAACTAGTTATTAAAGTCATTAATACAAAACCAAGTAAAAAGTGCGAAAAGATTAAAAATAAAAAGTATTACACTAGACACTTGTCTTCACCAAGTGATGTAAGAGACTTAGGCAAACATGGCCTTGATTGTCAAGAACTCTTACGATCAGTCTTGGATCTCGAGACGACTCACACACTCTATGATGGACAATGGATGATGGTGGTGGATGATGGTGTTATGGTGGTGGTGGGTGGTGGGTGAAGTGTGAGAGAGGTGGTGTGCCAAGGGATGGTTTGAGCTTGAGCCAAGCACTCCTATTTATAGGCTGCACAGAAGCTCGGGCACGGCCCCGTGTCCAGTGGGCACGGCCCCGTGTCCACATCCTTCTCTTTCTTCATTTAATGCAGCTTGTCTTATTAGTTGACCACGCCCCCGTGTCCGCTGAGCACGACCCCGTGTGCAGAAGAATCTTTGTACTGTGAAGATTTTCCTGGATTGTGCGAATCTTATAGTTGACCACGGCCCCGTGTCCGCTGAGCACGGCCCCGTGGTGGGCAATAGAAGCTTCTACCACTTTGTCTTTTCTGCTGACACTTGGGCACGCCCCCGTGCTGACTGAGCACGGGGCGTGTTCAGTCTTTTGTCTACTTGTTTTGCTTGGGAAGATGCTGTCATGGGGTCGGGCATGTCACGTTTGTTCCTTTTCTTGTATTTATGTTAGATTTTGTTGTCTTTTTTGCTTCTTTTATTAATTTAAGCTCATTTAATCCTGAAAATACAAAAGGAAGACAAAAGCACACTTTTTCCAACATTAGTACTAAAAAGGGTTAGGTTTATGCCACAATTGATGTAATTTATATGTTGCATTTTGCACACATCACTAAGTCTGTCGCGTGGCGCGACAGACCAAAAATTAAGATTTTTTTTTTTTTGTTATGCGTACGATATTGGGACTTGTATATGCTTATTATAATGGTGTCAAAACTAACAATTGGTGTGGTTTTGACCTTAGGTGATGCTCGTTTAGTTCCGGATGCCGATCAAGCAAGAAATCATGAACCGAACACAAGTTTTGAAGCTTCCGCACTAATCTAATCATGTTTTAGACAATAATTGCCATGTAAACACCACTTAATATTTAATGTTTTAAACTAACTAGTTGGTTACGTTAAACACTATAACGATGTACATCTTAGTTTATTAACTAAGATTTTGATAAATATCCTTTTTGGTTTTGAGAAGTGATTATTTTGTAATAAAATAATTAATAAATGAGACGGGTGTTACAAGTTGGTAATCAGAGCTCAAGGTTGTTGACAAAGTGTGTTCGGTTCGAAGCTTGATCAAATACCCGATAAGAATTATTTATATGAGTAGATTGTAACAAAATATTAGGAAAAGAATACGAATTAAAGTTCATGGGAAGGGTGTGTTAATACACTCAAACCCGGATAGTGCACTAAACACGAATGGTTTAAGCAAGTTATAAACTTGGCTAAATTAAAGTGAAAGATGCAAATGATAATGAAATGAAATGTTTAACAATTGACATAAACATTGCAGATTCGAGATGTCTGGTGTCGATAAAAGATGATTAGGTATTATAAATCCTAATCATAGATTGAATATAAGATAAGTACTTGTAAAGTAAGTATATTTGAATGTCTCGTATAACAATACGGGCAACATTGAATTGCAAGATTAATAACAAATTGGAAACGTTCGAATGATATGATGACCGCATCTGAAGATGACGGGGGATAAAAAATCTAAAGGGCAAAAGGTTCGGAAGCATGACAAAGAACATGCTAGCAAAGAGCATAAATTAAGTAATGACTTGAGACAACAGAGTACATCAGGGCGAGTATCAATCAGGTACACGTTCTAAATTACGATAAGATAAGTAAAATGCAACAATTCACACAATGAACGATAGTTGCATATGGACATATATGATTAGTGAAATAAATGAATTATGTAAAAGAGAAATATATATATGTATGTATATATAAAGCCTAAATCGGAAGATCGGATAGAATGAGGTTTCGTAAACCAAATGAGTATAGGAACTCATGTAATATGGTTTAATAAAGCCTACATTCTAAATCGAAACCTAACCTAAGTGCTGACGACCCATTACGACCCGTTTAGGTAGCTTACGCTACTTTAACACGTCGTTCGCGTAAAACGCGTTCGGAACTCCTAACTAGTCTTATGACAAGTATTATATGCCTAAACGTGTTTAAATATGTTGCATAATCAGTTAAGTGACAAAAGTTTGGGTTACATATGCTTAAATACCAATTATGCATGAAAAGGGCATTTTGGTCATTTACCTAAGGCATATAAACTATCTATTATACAAATAATTAAACCTAAGTGACCATAAGGTATAACCTTGGAAGGTTATTCCCTATACACCTATGGTCACTAAACATGCTTGGTCGGATCCTATTGATCGACCAAGCGGGTCGGGTTCGAAAGTCTAAGCGGTTGTTTAGACTGCTTACCTTATGACCCTTTATAAGCACTATACTAAAAGTGACGAGTTAAACATGTTAAAACATGTTCATCGAAGTTAGAAAACAAGTTTGATATCAAAACAAAGGGTTTTTATACCCAAGAATAGTTTGGTTGCAAAATACGCATAAACGCGTATTTTGACCATCGTGATTACGTGGTAATCAGTAGGTATAGTCACACGGGACTATGACCATCGTGATTACGCTCACGTTGCGAAGTTTAAACGAACTTCGTGTTGATCGTTGACTGGTCAAAGCTGAAATTCAAACATTTTTTGACTTTCGTGCTTGAAAACGTGTAAAAGAATGAAAGAATACTTACAAAGGGTCCAAGCAATGGAGTTTTGATCTAAAAATACTCAGGTATGAGGTTTTGAACCCAAACTTAGAGTGAATTCAGATCAAAGTGTGAGTTGCAAATGAAAATCATGGGGATATATATAGTTTTTGTGCAACCGTTAGGATCATTCATCGATAAACCCCCTGTTTTAGAATACCATATGGGCACCCCTAAACAAGCCCATTGACTGTTTAAAACCATTTGCAACACTTGGGAATAGCTGGATCAAGCTGGAAACGAGATTCTACAGATCTGGGGGTCTCTCACGCCCCGCGTAAGAATCAAGGGACTCTTACGCACCCCTCCTGAGCCCATGTTTGGCAGATTTGCAGTTTAGGTCCCTAAAGTTGTAATTCTTGGTTTTCGATGCATTTTTGACACGTTTAAGCCCCGTTAACCGTATTTCAAGGCTCTAAAATGAAATTAAAGTATAGGTAACATAAAACATGCTCAAAAATATCTCGGATATCAGTTCGTTTGGCCGTATGGTTGCGTTGTTCGGTTAATAACGATGAAACACGAACGGACGCGAAAAACGATCCAATTTACGCGACGAATGAAATTTTATCTTGCCAATCACTAAAATATATTATTTTAATGATTACATAAATTTTAGGATGTCCGGATATATTCAGAACGTCAGATATGCGCGGAAATGCAAACTTATGCACTTTTTGACACTTTTAGTCCCTGTTGATCAAATAAGTTTATTTTTGCGCACCAAACACCACAAAGCCTCTTTATAAGCTATGTAAAGGATATTTAGGGCATGTTTAACTTATGATCATGTTCCGGAATGTTTGTTACAGTACGAATCAGCATACTTTCACAGTTTGTCAAAATTAGTCCCTGTAAGCGAATATACTTGATTTCGACACCCCAAACTCTCCAAAACTTATTTCTAAATTATGTAAAGGTTATTTAAGGTATGTTAAGCCCATGTCACTATTCCGTAGTGTTTGTCGCGTTAAACTGATTACGTTTACGTTTCAGTTCGCGTATAACTTTCAAGAAAGCGATTTAGAGCTCGAAATCGATCCAAAATTGATATGTGCAAAAGATACACATATTTATACAAATCCCAAGTATGAAACACAATATTTCATTGGTTTGGTATTTGTTTGATGGTCGAAGTGACACAGGTGTCATAGGTTGGACCACCTTTTGCTTTGAAAATGACATTGAAGAGGACTACCAACTGCTCTTTCAATGGATGGGAAGCACTCAACAAGAGCACTTTAAATTCAATGTACTGATATTTAACAAAGACGGCATTGGACTTCACGCAGCCACTACACAACAATCCAACCGCACCAAGCACCGCCACTACAACAGCCGTCCCAGCTACCAGAAACAAATTGAACACCATGCTATAGAAACACACATGCTGGTAATTAAATACTAACTTTTAATATTCTTTACTTTCATTATAATGTTGGAGATTGAATAACAAAACCAATAATTTATTTTACAGACGATACCGAAGAACTTTGTTCGGGATCACCAAATTGATAACTACTGTAATGCTATGCTGTCATTTGGTCATATTAAGTTTCTGGTACCGCTACGTGTAAGGACAGATCCAAGAAAAGAGGATGATGACAACCATGTCATAATATATGCGGACTGGCAGCGTATCCTGGACGAAGCGGGGATGCCTAAGTACAAAGTGATGACGTTTTTGCTGGTGGGAGAAAAAAGTGTGGCAGGTGATAAGGTCCACTACGAAGTTTGTTGATATCAATTCTGAACAACTTTTTCGGATTCAATGGTTTATGTTTTTTATTGTGTTTGATGGATAACTTTCCTTTCCTAACTGCATGTAGAACTTTAACAGTCACATCCCATTACGATGTTATCGTAATTTTGGTTTGGGATGTCTAAAATATATAACTGAAATATCTATGTCAATTATCTTGTGCTATGTTACATACAGGGCCAGCCCAAGCCCAAGTATTTTGAGGCTTAGGCTTTGGGCCACCAAATCAATAGGGCACCAGATTTAAAAAAAAATATATTTATTGATATATGATATGGGCCTGGCCTGCCAAATAACGTTAATATGTATCAATATTGGGCTGCAAAATCTATTTATTGTTTATAAAAAAAAGGCAGGCTTATGACCCATGTATGCGACATAGGACATGTATATTTAGTGGGTGTTTGGCCTAGCTTTTTGGCAGGCTTATGTCCTAGGCTCATAACATCGATCGATTATATTAGGGTCATGTTTGGCTAAGAAAACCATAAATGAAACAAAAGGGATGTTTGGGTCAGCTTATTTTGTAGCAACTTATGACTTATTGATTTAGGGAGTGTTTGGCCTAGCTTTTTTTAAGTAAAAATAAACTTCATCATCGATTAGAAGACAAACTATATAATTGACTTTTACTTGACAATGGAACAATGTCTCTATATCTTTAAACTCAAAAAAATAAGTAAAAATAAACTGTGACAAGAAATTAATATGATTAAAATAGAAGTATTAAAAAAGTAACAATTACATATAAAAAGAGAAAACAGGCACACTTAAACTCTAATAGCAAGAATCAAGAAACTTTAACTTGAACTCCATTGAGCACTTAACCTATCGATGTATGTCCTTGATCTTTGTCATGAACTCAAAATCTCTATCTCCATACTCTATATTACTCAAAACACAGAGGTCACCAACAGAAGTCGTCGGCATCTCCCTCAGGTCTCTCGAAACCTGTTCTCTTGTCAGCATACCAAGTTGCAGTCCGTTAAAACACCTCTTCAACTTTTGAAGAGTAGACCTATCAGCAAAAACTTGCTCTTCGATTTGTTTAATAAAACGTTGCTTTAAATCGTCGGATTGGGCAGACGTATATGATGCCATTTTCATGTATTTAAAAAAACTGATGCAAAACAATAACAGTTGCTCTTCTATTTCACTGGATGAATCGGTGTATGATGAAAAAGCAATTGAATTGGCAATGGTATTATATAGTAAAATATAGAACAACCCAATGGTCAGATATAAACGCAACCATTAAAGAAAAATGTATATTTAAAAACCATGTAAATTTAATGATTTAAGAGGGAAAAATGTGTACATTTAATGTAAACATCTACATTTATATTCAAAGACCCTGTGAATTTAATGCAAAACCTTTCGAAAATGAGTTTTCATGGGAAACCAAGTAAAATTAAATATCTAGAAAACCCAAAGGACAAAATTTAAACCTTAAAAAACATGTTATCATAATTACTATATCAAACATTTTAAACACTATAAAACATTTTAAACAAAACCTTCTACCACTTGGCGGATACTAACGCCGTTAAAATGGCATTTTCAAGATGGTCACTCCAAGAAAACCTTTAAACAAAACCCTGTACCACTTGGCGGACATTTTAAACAAAACCTTAAAAAACCTTTATTTACTATATCAAACATTTTAAACACTATAAAAGGCTCATGATTAGTTTAGCATGACTTCATAAACACAACATTTAGAAAAGCTGTTCATAAAAAAAAAAACAATCCAAAAACACTCACATTGTTTCCAAATGGTAAACAAAACTTTCTACCACTTGGCGGATACTAACGCCGTTAAAATGGCATTTTCAAGATGGTCACTCCAAGAACACGGAAAAGATGAAGAACTCAACCAAAAAGTTACTACCATCAGTAACAAATATTATAAGCAAACCTGGAGTAGCATTTCACTGCTAGATGAAGTTCACCATTCTCCTCCATCAGAGTTTAAAGGAAAAGCAGAAGACTTTATCACACAACTGCTGAAACAGGATCAGAAAACTTGTGATATGCTAGCTGATCTACAAAGTAAAACAAAAAATGAAATCGCATGGAAGAAGGCAAGAGTCATTGATATCCTGAGAAGTTAATTGGAGTGTGTAATTTTTAATATTTTTCAAAATCAGAATTTTGTAGCACTATTAAATATTGAATAAAGAAAATTCAGACTTTCTTTTCTTGTAGAGTTAAAATCATTATCAGTGATAAATTCGCAAACAAAGTATGACATACGCAAATAACGTATCAATTTCAAACATTTTCTCTATTTAATAACTCAATTCCTTAACCAAAGTTAGACCTTAAAATTAACAATATCAATAACAAATCAATAAATTCAATAATTCTAATAGTTAAAAATACATATATGCTTATAAGCTGGACATTTTATGTTGACTTCAAACATTATGAAAATAAGTGCACAAACAACGCTACATCAAGTTTTTTAGTTTGCGATTGGTTCACATAAGTAACATAGTAAGTAACAAAAGTCTTATCACAAAAAGCAACAAAAACATGCATAATGATTCATAAAAACACATGTTTTCTAATCAGTATATTTCTTTGGCTTTCGTCTTGCTCTTTAGGCCTCACTTGTTGATCACGCTCGTTGGAACACTCAACAACAGATGTGGTAGCAGTTGTAACATCCCCAATATCCGACTTTCTTGTATTAATGATAGAACCATTATCCGCTTCATAATCAAACGACTGTAACTGTAAAGAAAAAAAACAATGCAAGCAAGCAAATTACAATCAATGCAATAGGTGAAGATTAAAGAAGAATAACATACCAATGGTGTTTCATTAGATGAGACTGATGAAATGATTGGTCCCCATAACAATTCATCAGCCATATCCATTTCTTCAATTGTGACTCTTGAAAAAAACTGTGCACATTCATCTTCATTGTCTTCAAAAACATGATCTATAGCATCCGTGCAAGTTCTAATCGTTGATAAACTAATGTTATTTGCATGCGATTTGATATAATCCTTAATGAACTTTGACACAGTAAAGCGATAAGAATAGTGAGGTGCCAAGTTATATTCATCAATCTTAATCCGAAATGTGACACTCTTAGCACATAAATAATCAACCAAATATGTGTGAGCCCATAAAGAATCATTAACACCCTGCAGAAACATAATAACATTATTATTGACATAGACAAAAATTAGAAAATAAATCAAATCAATCATCCATAAAAAATAAAATATTAATGAAATATTTGGTTTAAACCTCAGACAAACTTTTAGAAAGCAAATCCTCCGCAGTAATGCCAATAAGTGCAATCACAACATCATCAAAAAGAACACACGTCATCTCAACATCATTATCAACCACACGGACAACCAACTTGTCACTATCGAAATCATATAATTAAGTAAACAATATAGAAATACAACACTGTATAAAGACTTACGCTAGCTGTGGATTGAGAACATTTTGTTGACATGTTGTACAATAATAGGTAGCATCCATGAACTGCACCTTCTTTCGACATTTAGAACATTTAACATACTTCCAATCATTAAACAAATCAATATCAATTATAGTACCAAAGATGTTATAAAATGTGCCCTGCAAAGCAAAAAATATATGGTATAAATTAAAGCATTGCAAAAGCAAGATAAAAGTTATTAGAAATAATTGATTTACAACTTTAGTAAATAAAACATAGTAAGTATCCTAGATACGAAAAAGAATTGTAACAAACGATACACCAAAAACAAAAGATAGAAGATAGGTTAAAAGCCAATACCTAATTAACTCCTGCCTGAATAGATCGATAAACATCAGCAATACTAACAACGTGCACATACCTGAAAACAATCGAACCTTGCAAGATGTTAACACAACAACAACTGTATTAGTGGCATGACGCCTCATGTCCTCATCAGTATACTTAAGTGCAACTTGGCCCCATATAGAATCATTGAGATCATTACCACTACATTTAATAAAAACACAACCATTCCAAAATAAGCAAAACAAAAAAATAAAAAAGATACAACGCGCCACAAAAACAATCTAAAAAACTTCCAAGTCATCGGATAAAACAATTCGTCGTACTTCCCGATTATTTGATTGCGAAGACCGCAAATCAGTATCAGGATAACCCCACACACGAAGAACACCCACAACATCTACATAAAAAATATAGTTATATATAGACATGAAGACGCAAAGAGAAAAACAACAACTAAACCTGTTAGATATATGTCATTCTTCAAGCGTGATCCAAGCATGTTAAAAGGCATCGGCTCAAAAACATGACGTCTAAATAAGCTCGGTTGAACTCTTGATGGACTAATTGACGTACATTGCATAAACTTAACATAGCAATCACGTTTCAACGGAAGATACCATGAGTCGTATACAAGAACCTCAAATGAAAATGAATTTTTGCATGAATTGAACATTCCTGCAAGGAAAACATGCAACATTACAAAACATATAGATTATAGTTTTTTTAATTAATTAAAAAAATGCCTTACGCGTTCATCTGAAAGGATGACATCAAATGACAATATACGATTTGTGCTAGGAATGTATGTTGTCCAAGAACGTGTTACCATTACAGTGACTTGCCATTGGTCAGTGATAACAGGCATCAAGTCTGAAATATACTGATGCCCCATTCTATATTATGTGAACCTAAAACATGGAAACAAAAAATGTTATGGCAAACTTATATGAATAACAAAATATACATAAAGGATATATATATCTATATATAACAACCAAACACATAAATACCACATGCAAAGCAACGTAATTACAAATGGCATATTTAGTCAACCAAACCATTATATAATCTAAGTAAACATTAAATACAAGTGTTCAAATAAGAGAGACGTAATATGCTACCTTTATAGTAGCGTACATGGTAGCAATTCCATTTCTCAATAACAACATACAAAATGCTCAGACTGATGCATCACTTGACATCAAAGGTAAGTTATAAAAAACTTCCTTATAAACAACATTCCTTGTTAAATGGTTAGAACACTTGCTATCATTATCGACATAAAATCGTAGACCAGCTCGAGATGTAACACGGGAGGTAATCACATAAAGTTGACCATGTGAAAAAACAGGCTTTACCAAGTAACCAAAAACATGTTTAAATGGTTGGCCCTGACTTTTATTAATTGTCATTGCAAAACATAGTTTCATGGGAAACTGTCTTCTCTTAAAGTGAAAAGGCCAACATGTAGCAGTTGGAGTCATATCGATTCTATAAATAAAAGCTCTTTCTCCAACATGCATACCCGTAATAATAACGCCCTCAATAACACGCCGACTTATTTGAGTAACCACTAAACGGGTCCCATTACACAATTCTTTCTTGAGATTCAAGTTACGTAGCAATATGATTGGTGCACCAATCTTTAGCTTTAATATGTGATCCGGTATGCCAGAAAACTGTAAAGTATTAAGAAACTCCGTAGGATACGTAGCCTGCATTGCTTCAATATTATTTGTACTTGCACAAATGGAATCGACACTAAATAACTCATGATTGTCACCTGGTAACTTATCAAGAACATGTAGATTAATCATATCAACCTCATTGTTAGTCGATGATAAAATACAGCGCTCCTGTAGGTAAGAAACATCAGTGAATCATTCTTCTATATTAGGAAATGTATCTGATACAACTGCTTCAATGGGATTATCTAAAACAGGAATTAATTGATCGCGGGGTATATTAATCCAAGTTCTCTCATCTTCCCCGTCTAGTGAAATTGCAGGAAGACGACCAGACCCCATCTCTAAAATCCACTTATTTAAATCTCATTGCTGTATTACAACATCGTCATTAACACTTGAACTATTCAACCGCATATTAATTGTTAAACAAAACACCTTACATGCACCCCATATAGTCGATGACTTATTCACAACCGAAGCAACAATCTCACTACGCGGAGCAAGCGGAATTACAGGAAGAATTTGTCAATAATCACCTCCAAGAGCGACACATTTCCCTCCAAATACTCGACGCTCTACAGCAAGTATATAAGCGCTAGATCATGTGTTTAATCACAATCTAGTAGGTTCCATATGATGTCTAACATCATAAACATAAATAATCAATCATCAAGAAGCAAAACAACACTAAACAATATGTATTCTTATGTTATTAAGCTTATGTTAAAGAGTTATCTTCTTGTTCATTAGTGTTCTTCATGATTTTCATCACATATCATCTTTTAACCAACTAAATAAGAAGTAACAAAGGATCATAAGAGCCTTACTACTAGCACAAGGCTAGGGATGAACTCTTGAAGATGAAGATGATGAATGTGATGGATAATTGCAAATGAGAAAGGTCCTTGAAGTTCCAAAGCCACCAAGCTTCTTTAGACACCTTCTAGCACCTTGTGTACACCTTAGAATGGATGTAGGAAAACTTGATAATGGTAGTGGTGTTGTGGGTGGTTTCGGCCGAGAAGAAGAGGAGAGGAGGGAGAGAGTAAGTGTGTAAAGTGTGTGAAAGATAATGAGAATTATGATCTTCCATATCTTACTTATACTCATATTAAGAGTTTATCCATTGTGTAATATGCTCCCTAAGTACAAATCAAGATCCATAATCAAATCAAAAAAGATCAAGGGTGGGTCCACCCTTAATGACCGTCTCCAAGAGGGGGGTATTGGTTGGGTTGTGATGGAATGTTAGGAGATTTAGTTAGATATATAGTGTGTTAGGGTGTTCAGGGCTCATAACTAGCTTGGAAACATTAAAACAATGCTTCTAGCGTAATTTTGATGTTTCGGGTAGTGTCCGGTTGTTCGGTTAGATACCGGTTTGTTAAAGTGTCAAACTATACCGTTTAGTGTTCTTTATGTACCCTTTTGTGACACTTTTAATTCCCGACACTTAGGAAAGCATTCAGGACCATTTAGTCATATTTTTGCATGATACTAGCTTGTTAAAATGCTGATTTTTGCTTATTTATGCTGAATTCAGCACTTTATGTGGGGTTTAGGCACTTTCCGGCACTTAAACTACCACTTAGGAATGCAGTTTTGTGGTCCTTATTTCCCTACACACCATACTAGTGTAGTACTTAGTGTCTGGCCCATACTGGGTCTCAAAACATTGTCTGTCTACGTGCTGAGTCCTGACAACATTTTTCTGGGTTATCCGCTAACTGTGCTTTGTGCATCGTTTATGACAATATGATTTGCATGTAATAATGATTTGCATCGTTTAATTAACTATACATGGTATGGTTAGCTAAGGAAGGTTACTTCTTGATCATGTCAGTGGTGGGTACAACACTTAAGGCCATTAATCCTCGTCGTAGGACCGAGGGACATGAGTGATAGATCTATTTGGGTGTAGCGAGACCACACCCATGAGGACCAGGGTGGCCCATGTGGTGACTATGTCCACATACTGAAGCCGTGGTAAAATCCGCTAGGTTTGAGTTTTCCTGCATCCCTTCACACATACCATTGGCCTTGCAAACCATTGGTGATCTGTTTTTCCTTATTGTTTCATACCAGGATTTACATACATACAAACATACTTTAAAGGTTACTTATATACACAGACAAACACATGAACTCACTCAACTTATGTTGATGTTTTTCAAATTACATGTATTTCAGGGAATTAAGTGGATCTGGCGGGTGTTTGCATGCTTCAAGCTGCGTCATGAATAAAAGATGTCATCCGAAGTCACTAGGGTTTAGGAGATGTATCTTAATCCTGGACGAGAAACATGGTTCTAAACTCGGTTTTATTTAAGGTCTTTTGTCGAGTCTTCGTGAACTCATTTAAACATGTTGTGGTTTGTAATTTAAGTTTGGAGTCTACATTCCAGACAAGTATGTTGTGGTATTTTTCAAACTTAATTTGGAGTCTACGCTCCTCTTCTGCCATACCCAGATTTTGACGTGCGATTTCTTACCATGGAGCAGCAGATTAGTTACCTGTTTCGTCGCGTTCATGCTCTTGAGGAGGTGTTAGCGCATGTGCGCAATTTTCTATTTGTTCCTACACCTCCTCCTCCTCCACCACCAGCATAGCCGGCTTTTTGGTTTTATGCAGGTCGCTTACTTTTAATGAGAGTGTCGCTATTGAGCCTAGCTTACGAAGCCCTTTTGTCACACCCGCTCGTAGCGGAAGCACGAGGTGTGATATGTTCGGTTCTCATTGCATAACCATATAAGTAAACATACTAAATGAATAAAACTTGCTCCAATGCCATTGTCATAATTGTTCAAAAGATCGCAACATAATTTAAGTACATTATTTACAAACCATCAAATGAAAATAAGTTGTCATTGTTTCATACATCAAATGTAAGTCTAAAAATGTCAAGGCTTTGACCACTATATCACCGCAAAGAGGCGGTATATAACAGGCAAACCCTTCAATAGTTGGCATGGAGTATGGATACTTGTTTTCCTTGAACTGGAATATTTGCATTGGTCCACTAATTCCCTGAAATACATGTAAGTTTGAAAACATCAACAAAAGTTGAGCGAGCTCATGCAGTTTAGCTGTATAAGATGTATCTGTATCAAAACAGTATGTAATATGTATTTGTCTCAATTGTAATTCTATCCAACCTGGATATAAGATGTATCTGTAAAATGTGAGAGGTATTCGTATTTGTATCAAATGTAGTATGAAAAGCGTCAATGAAATCGTGATCATTAATGTTTTGCAAGGATATTAATATGTGTGACGAAATAGGAAGCAATCCAACCCTAGCAATTTTAATTGGATCGACACCATGTCGTAAGGCAACAAAAGAAATACTAAGCAAATGAAAGGCCATGAGTGGGGCTCGCCAAAACCCATTAGATCTAACCCTTTTGTTCCTTGGTCCAAACTTGGATTAATGGTGCTTTAGTTATGGCCCTAATTTTGCACATGATCTAAGGTGTTTCATTCCTTGACTTATCATACTATTGTACATGTATTTTCCCCGATAGTTGTAAAGCTTGAAAAGTATTTAAGATGAAAAGGGGACATGAACTCACAGAATTGCATCCGTAACTGTATGTAATTGTAACCGCACTTGCATTGTCTTGAATTGTATCACGACATCTAGCACTTGTGGCTAGGGATGATCTCGATGATGATAAAGAAACAAAGAAGATGATGATCTTGATGGTAGAAAGCTCTTGAATGGATGAAAATGCTTGCTTTAACTTGTAGGTGCCTTAGAACTTCTTATGCTCCATAGAAGTACAACTTGATCATCAAGAATAAGCTTGAAAGTAAGGTGATTTAAGGGTGTATATGGCTGAATTTTTGGAAGGAAAAATGGGTTATTAAGTGTGTGTAAATGATGGTGTAAGAATGATGGAAAATATCTATTTTTGATAAGTATACCATGACTTTATTCATCCATTAATTCACCACATGTAATTAGATAAATATCTAGATATTTTTGGCAAGTTAAAGACATGTGGGACCCTCATAAAAACGTTCATAAGTGTGTGTGTGTGTGTGTGTAGGGGGGGGGGTAAAGTGTAACATTTTGATAAAAATGTCTTAAACATGTAGGTATTTTGGTAGTTAGGCTAAGTATGGTGATTAGGGGTAATCTTTCACCATTAGGAGGTAATTAGTGATTTGGAATGTTAATTATCATTAAAAAATTCACTAAACTAGTAGAAATGGTATTTTAATATCTTAAACGACTTCCGTTTGGTCGTCGGTTCGATAAAAATACTTTTAATTCCTACTGACGAAGTTTTTCCGTAAGTTGTAAATCCACAACCAAGAGATGTATAAAGGGATTTGGAATCTCAAAATAAGCTTAAGTAATTCACCAAAGCTTTCATTTGGTTGTTTTCGATGTCGGAAATTTCGCTTATTAGCTTGTCAGTGCAGAAACGGACAAGTTGTGGGGGTTGCAACGCAGCGTCGAAAGCTTATGTTTCGGACACCCCATTAATATCCTCATATTGTTTCAATATGTTAAACACTACTTTTACATGTTGCAAAAATGTTAAATTGCTGAATTCTGCAGAATTTCTGCGGAAAAGTGTTGAAATTGTCGCTTTTAGTGCTTTTCGGCAGTTTTTAGTGTTATCGGACATCGGGAAAGTGTTAGACCAAACCCTTGCATACCTAGCTAGGGTTTAATGTATACTAGATGTTAGACTTTCTTCTGAGTCCTAAAGATATCACTAAGATGGTTTCTGCGGATCCTGCGTTTTCGTCAGAATACTAGTTCTCTAAGTGCTTTTCTAGTTGTTTTGATGCATTGTTTATACTGTTTCAAATGTAATCAATAAAAATGAATCATGTGCATCAAAAATAAGTATTCCATGAGTATTCTAAGTGTATGTCATGTAATAATGCAGTACGCATATTCAAAACACGAAACTGTATAATGTAAATGACTGTTTTAAGTGTACGTAAATTACCAGAAAGTGGCAGTTGTCACATTCTCCCCTTGTTATTGAGAATTTCGTCCCAAAATTCATGCGGAGTCATCCTTTGCAGGAGACTTCTCGAACAGGTGAGAGTATTTGGCTTTGATTTGATTTTCACGTTCCTAAGTATACTCGGGTCCGTGTCGAGAGTTCCAACGTACATTTACTAATTTGATTTGATTTTTCACGTTCCTAAGTATACTTCTCCGTGTTTTCTAGACCTTCCAGTCCATGATCTCAATAGGTTCTTCGGTGAATTGAAGTTTTTCGTCAACATGAATCTCATCCGCAGGGATGATAACCGTTTCTTGTGTTGGACTCTTTTTAAGATTCGACACATGAAACGTGTCGTGCAAAGTGCTAAGTTCATCTGGTAACTTCAACTTGTAGGCAACAGTGCCAATCTTTTCTAAGATTTCAAATGGTCCAATGTTATCGTGGGTTAAGCTTTCAGCGCTTACTAAACCTCGCTACGCCTTTCCAAGGCGAGACTTTCAACAAGACTTTGTCTCCGACCTCTAAAGATAATGGTTTATGTCTCTTGTCTGCGTAGCTCTCTTGTCGATCGCGAGCCGTCTTGATACGATCTCGGGTCTAAAATTTTTTATCCGTAGTCTCTTGCACTAGTTCCGGACCAATTAATTGTGTATCGCCTGTTTCCGCCCAACATAGCGGAGAGCGACACTATCGACCATAAAGAGCTTCAAATGGTGCAGCATGTATACTAGTATGGTAGCTGTTATTGTATGAAAACTCAACTAAAGGTAGATGAGTATCCCAATTGCCGCCTAAATCCATAACACACGCACGAAGCATATCTTCGAGTGTTTGGATTGTCTGTTCGCTCTGGCCGTCAGTTTGTGGATGAAAGGCCGTACTTAGATTCAAATGAGATCCAAAGGCCTGTTGAAATGATTTACAAATTCTTGAAACACAACGACCGTCTCGATTAGAGATGATTGAAATAGGTACTCCATGACGAGCCATAATTTATTTTAGATAGAGTTCCGTTAGTTTCTCGGTACTATCCTTCTCCCGAATTAGCAAGAAGTGTGCAGACTTTGTCAATCTATCGATGATTACCCATATCATGTCGTGACCTCTTGAGGTCCTGGGTAACTTCGTAATGAAGTACATCGATATTTGTTCTCATTTTTAAACGGGAATCTTGGGTTGTTGTACCAGTCCCGAGGGATTTTGCTATTCGACTTTGACTTTCGCGCAAGTCAAGCATTCTCCGACATAAGTCGCGATATCACTTTTGAGGTTAGGCCACCAATAGTATTCTTTCAATACTTAGGCCTATGTGCTTCCTCAAAATATCATCTCGAAGGCCGCCAACGAATGGAACCCAATTTCGACCCATAAGGTATAAAGTTCCATCTTCTTTCGGCACTAATTGTTCCTTCATGTCTCGAATTGTTTCTGCTTGAATTTGCTCTTCCTTGAGAGCTTGTGAATCATCTTCACTAATGCTTGAACTCTCAGTGTTCTAACTCGCTCCTTGCGGCTCAAGACGTCAGCTACAACGTTTGCCTTGCCCGGATGGTACTTTATTTCACAATCATAGTCGTTCAACAATTCAACCCAACATCATTGACGCATATTTAATTTTTTTTTGGTTGAATATGTGTTGAAGACGTTTATGATCCGTGAAAATAATGCGTTGAGTACCATATAAATATTGTCGCCATAATTTTTAAAGCTAATACCACCGCGCCTAACTCAAGGTCGAGAGTGGTATAGTTCTTCTCGTGAACTTTTTAATTGGCGCGACGTGTACACGATAACTTTTTCACGTTGCACGAGTACGCAACCCAATCCTTGATGCGAAGCATCATAGTTTATAACAAAGTCATCGGTATCATCAGATAATGATAAGATTGTAAAACGCTAAGCACCAATCTTAAGAATAAGTTGTAATGCTATTTCTTGTTTTTCGATTGGGGTGAATTTATTGTCTTTATGGGTGAGGGAGGTTAGCAATTGAGTAATTTAAAAAAAATCTCAATAGATCTCTGATGATATCCCCCTAATCCAAAAAAAAATATTTGGACTCTAGTTGGAGTCTTGGGCACTTCCCAATTCTCATTTGCTTCAATCTTAGCTGGGTCTACTTGAATGCCTTTCTCGTTCACTTCATGCCAGAGAAATTGTACCTCGCTAATCCACAATTCGCACTTGGAAAATTTCGCATAGAGTTTCCCCTTCTTTAGTAGCTCCAAAATGGTTCTCAAATGTTGTTCGTGTTCATCAGTCGATCGTGAGTATAATAATATGTCGTCAATAAATACTCTGACAAATCTGTCGAGATACGGCTTGCACGCGCGATTAATTAAATCCATAAGGACCGCTAGTGTGTTCATTAAACCAAAAAGGCATAACGAGAAACTCGTAATAACTATAACGAGTTTTAAAAGCCGTTTTCGGTATGCTTTCCTCATGAATTCATAACTGATGATACTCTGATCGTAAGTCTATCTTAGAGTAGAAGCTAGAACCTTTCATAAACCATTTGAGTTAGTTGGAAATTCATTTGTAACATGGTTTAGAAATATGAATTTTCATTCATCGAAATGTTGTGCATTTTTGCAAAACTTGCATGTCTTTCCACCCCCAAAACCTTTATAAAGATGTATAATGGCAAAGAGTGGGGGTTATAAACTCACAACATCCTTATTCGGTCAACTAAAAGGTTCAGAAGGTGCTAATCGACATGGAGATTTGGCTATGGGTGCGGCTCCCGGTACCAAGTTGATGTGAAACTCGACTTGTTGATATGGTGGTAGTCCTGTCAAGTCTTTAGGAAAGACTTCAGGAAATTCTTTTACCACAGGAATATATGTTAGCTGCGGCCCAACGGCCTTCTTGTCGACAACTTGTGCTAGGAAGGCAGTACAACCTTTTCGTAAGCACTTATGTGCCTTCATGCAATTGATGATCCACAATGATGTGTTGCGCTTCTCTCCATGGATAACAAGTGTATCTTCGTTCGGTAGTGGTAAGCGAATGATCTTCTCATAACAGAAGACTTCGGCTCGATTATTGGATAGCCAATCCATGCCAACCACTCCGTCAAAAATACCCAACTCAATGGGTAAGAGATCGATATGAAATTTCTGCTCCTGACTCGGCTAGTTTACCATTTGCCAATTCTATAGAATGAGGAGACGTCTAGCTTACTTGACTCTAGGCCAAGTACATTTTGAATTCTATGTAGTAAGGACTTCCCTGTATTGATGTAGAGGACAACCCAATCCTTATGTTTAGATGTAGGATAACCCAATCCCTATGTTTAGATGTAGGATAACCCAATCCCTAATTGTAGCTAGGACAATCCCGTCACTAGCCATGAAACTATGCTTGTGAAACGTTGAGATAAAGCTAAAAATCGGTAATGATATCAAATAATATGGATGTGAAATGTTGATTGATAGGATACGTACCGGTGACCCTTAATGATTTGACATGTCTCAGCTAATTCCCCATTAGCTAACTTGATAGGGTCATGTGTGTCTAACTAACATGACTCTACTTCGAGTATATGCTTAACATCTAAAGACACTAGCTAAGCTCGGTGTTAGTATTAAAAGAATTGATACATGATGAGCGTAGAGTGTTCGTACTCATGACTTCATTGGGATTTTGTGGAGTATTCATAGTTCTAACCAAACACACACTTATTCACTAGCTTGATCCATTCTTAAGTATTATCGTCTTACTAGCCTTTGTTTTGCGCCCGGTATCAGCACACTGCTACTCTTGGCGCTTTTGCAATTGCCCTCATGATGAACGTCACACTTGTCGCATTTATGATTTCGGCAAGTTACCAGCATACATCCTGGTGCCAAAATCGTTTATGGCAGCAATTGCCTTCGTTTCTCTCAAGGCGAGAGTTATTGTTTGAGTGATCGAGGTAAGGAGGGATGATGCGGTCATGCTTCGGATCTCCGAGGCTAAACCCGAAATGTAACACTCAGTGTGTTTGAATTCAGGTGTTACCCAGTATGGAACAACCCTTGAGAGACCGTGAAAGCATCAAGTGTAACCATCAAGATTGGCTCCAGTTATGATCGAGTTCTTTTATAAAATCATATGAAAATAGATATGAAAATCAGATGATATAAAAGAATGATGTATGGTGAAATAAATAACCAATAGAAATGCAGTGTATAAATATATCATGTCTTGAAATAGAATACTATGTCTTTTGTAGATGATGTCATGTCTTGTGCAAAAATGTCATGTCTTGTCTTGTCTTTGTCGAAGAGGTTTGAATAACACTACGATATGCAATATAATATAAGCACTTATATATAGAAAGTATCAGCGACGTATCCACCATGCTTTTATCATATTACACACGTCTCATCACTTACAAATAACCACAAAAAATGTCTTGTGTATACCAACATCAAATGCCATGTATAACAATGTCTTGCGTAACAATGTCATGTATAAACCATGTCTTGTGTAAAAGCAATGATTTTCAACACATAACTTTTGACTGAAACATTTGATTCTTTTGACGGCATGATCCTTTTAATACACACTATTAAAAGAATCTAGACATGTATTTGGATAAATAAAGTCTATCATGTGCCCAAGAATGAAGAATGCAATCAATCGGTCATGGAAACCTCAAGACCGCATTGTTCATACATGTTTGAATATGTATTCCCTACTCTATGGACCTCGATCGTCCTAAGTAGAGAAAATCCTTTGTCTTACTTGTCCATGTAACAATTATGGTAATAGTGCTTGAGTTTCACGAGCTCTAGCAAGATTATTAAAATCTCTAAAGATGTTGAATACAATGTAATGAGGGAGTTGCGGCATGGCTCATGCCATACCATCCCTTCGGAAAACACAAATGTCAAGCGACGGAATTTATTGTATCCATTTCCAATAAATATGATAAGGTGGAATATGAGAAGGTAAGGTGTCATAGGCACCATGGAACCAACCCATGTGCCAGAATTTTTGAATGTTGAGGAAAATCCTCCATGAGTGGCTAACAAGTTTTGTTTGTTTACATGAATAGTCTCAACCGTCTCGCGATATAAATCGAATGTTAGGTGCAAACAAATAGGTGTCGTCTTCCTGTATTGTATTGTATTGTATTGTATTGTATTGTATTGTATTGTATTGTATTGTATTGTATTGTATTGTATTGTATTGTATTGTATTGTATTGTATTGTATTGTATTGTATTGTATTGTATTGTATTGTATTGTATTGTATTGTATTGTATTGTATTGTATTGTATTGTATTGTATTGTATTGTATTGTATTGTATTGTATTGTATTGTATTGTATTGTATTGTATTGTATTGTATTGTATTGTATTGTATTGTATTGTATTGTATTGTATTGTATTGTATTGTATTGTATTGTATTGTATTGTATTGTATTGTATTGTATTGTATTGTATTGTATTGTATTGTATTGTATTGTAGGGTGTTATACTAACCACCCCAGTTCGTGTTCTACTAGATAAGAAGAATTGAATCTCAAGTAATAACTTAAGAATTTTGAACGAATAGTGATCATTAGCTTGGCGCCCACCAGAATTCCCATGCACTACAAGTTGTTATTACGTTGGCCACCATAATAATAAATTGCCTTGCATGGTCACCCTAGCGTTCTCTCGTACAAAGAAACCAATCAGTAAGAGAGGAAACACTATTGTCAATATACCTTCAACATAGGTGGGACCTTCGTGATAGTTCACGTGTCAACGTCCGTTGTCATTACTCGCAGAACGGCACGGCGTTAGATGAAATAGAAATGGAAAGAATCTGTAACAATAACAACTGAAGGGGCACCTTCAAGATGAGTACTTCATTTTCCTGGTAGGGACAAGAGTATATCAACCTTGATTAGTATGAGTCACAGGGATTTCGTCCCACTAATGGAGTTTTTGTCCAAGGTTACCACCTCCGCCTTGTCGTCATTATCATGGTCAGATATCTCAGCATTCGTGAGAAAGCAACCATATTTTACGGAATTAAGTTTAAGATTTCACTTAGGAATCCTGTTCGCCAAAAGCTCCGTAGTAAACGTGAGGTCGATATTTTCATCGTGCGAGTAAAGAATAATAATAGAGTTTGAAGTCGAAGGGATTTTGTTCTTGGCAAAATATTTGGTACAACCCATATATAAATAAATCAAATATATATATATATATATATATATATATAATCACATGAAATCCTATCTAACAAGGATTTCTATCTTGCATAAGTTGAATTTGTATATGCTAAACTTGTAAACTGTTTATGATGTGTAAACTGATAATGTAATGTGTCTATCTTGTATAAGCACTGATAATGTAATGTATTGTAGGCACATAGTCTGTTAATGTAATGCGCCTATCTCTCATAGACTTCACCCATGGAAATGTCCTTGCTTGGTTTTTATGAAATGAATTTTTGTTTGTAGTGGACCTTGAAAAATGTTTATGCAATGAAAACTTCTCATTCTTGTATAAATTGTTTTCATGGGAGGTTCCTAGTGATTGTAGACTAGACTCGAGAAAGAATCCTGGTTCACTACAATCGAAGCTCTGATACCAAACTGTCACACCCGCTCGTAGCGGAAGCGCGAGGTGTGATCTGTTTGGTTCTCATTGCATAACGATATAAGTAAACATACTAAATGAATAAAACTTGCTCCAATGCCATTGTCATAATTGTTCAAAAGATCGCAACATAATTTAAGTACATTATTTACAAACCATCAAATGAAAATAAGTTGTCATTGTTTCATACTTCAAATGTAAGTCTAAAAATGTCAAGGCTTTGACCACTATATCACCGCAAAGAGGCGGTATATAACAGGCAAACCCTTCAATAGTTGGCATGGAGTATTGATACTTGTTTTCCTTGAACTGAAATCTTTGCATTGGTCCACTAATTCCCTGAAATACATGTGAGTTTGAAAACATCAACAAAAGTTGAGCGAGTTCATGCAGTTTAGCTGTATAGGATGTATATGTATCAAAACAGTATGTAATATGTATTTGTCTCAATTGTAATTGTATCCAAACTGGATATAAGATGTATCTGTAAAATATGAGATGTATTTGTATCAAATGTAGTATGAAAAGCGTCAATGAAATCGTGATCATTAATGTTTTGCAAGGATATTAATATGTGTGATGAAATAGGAAGCAATCCAACCCTAGACGATTTTAATTGTATCGACACCATGCCATAGGGCAACAAAAGCACTCCTAAGCAAATGAATGGCCATGAGTGGGGCTCGCCAAAACCCATTAGATCTAACCCTTTTATTCCTTGGTCCAAACTTAGATTAATGGTGCTTTAGTTATGGCCCTAATTTTGCACATGATCTAAGGTGTTTCATTCCTTGACTTATCATACTATTGTACATGTATTTTCCCCGATAGTTGTAAAGCTTGAAAAGTATTTAAGATGAAAAGGGGACATGAACTCACAGAATTGCATCTGTAACTGTATGTAATTGTAACCTCACTTGCATTGTCTTGAATTGTATCACGACATCTAGCACTTGTGGCTAGGGATGATCTCAATGATTTTAAAGAAACAAAGAAGATGATGATCTTGATGGTAGAAAGCTCTTGAATGGCTGAAAATGCTTGCTTTAACTTGTAGGTGCCTTAGAACTTCTTATGCTCCATAGAAGTACAACTTGATCATCAAGAATAAGCTTGAAAGTAAGGTGATTTAAGGGTGTATATGGCTGAATTTTTGGAAGGAAAAATGGGTTATTAAGTGTGTGTAAATGATGGTGTAAGAATGATGTAAAATATCTATTTTTGATAAGTATACCATGACTTTATTTATCCATTAATTCACCACATGTATTTAGATAAATATCTAGATATTTTTGGCAAGTTGAATACATGTGGGACCCTCATAAAAATGTTCATAAGTGTGTGTGGGGGGGGGGGGGGAGTGTAACATTTAGATAAAAATGTCTTAAACATGTAGATATTTTGGTAATTAGGCTAAGTATGGTGATTAGGGGTAATCGTTCACCATTAGGAGGTAATTAGTGATTTGGAATGTTAATTATCATTAACAAATTCACTAAACCAGTAGAAATGGTATTTTGATATCTTAAACGACTTCCGTTTGGTTGTCGGTTCGATAAAAATACTTTTAATTCCTACCGACGAAGTTTTTCCGTAAGTTGTAAATCCGCAACCAAGAGACGTATAAAGGGATTTGGAATCTCAAAATAATCTTAAGTAGTTCACCAAAGCTTTCATTTGGTTGTTTTTTATGTCGGAAATGTCGTTTATTAGCTTGTCGGTGTAGAAACGGACAAGTTGTGGGGGTTGCAACGCAGCGTCGAAAACTTATGTTTCGGACACCCCATTAATATCCTCATATTGTTTCCATATGTTAAACACTACTTTTACAAGTTGCAAAAATGTTAAATTGCTGAATTCTGCAGAATTTCTGCGGAAAAGTGTTGAAATTGTCGCTTTCAGTGCTTTTCGGCAGTTTTTAGTGTTATCGGACATCGAGAAAGTGTTAGCCCAAACCCTTGCATTCCTAGCTAGGGTTTAATGTATACTAGACGTTAGACTTTTTTCTGAGTCCTAAAGATATCACTAAGATGGTTTCTGCGGATCCTGCGTTTTCGTCAGAATACTAGTTCGCTAAGTGCTTTTCTAGTTGTTTTGATGCATTGTTTATACTGTTTCAAATGTAATCAATATAAATGAATCCTGTGCATCAAAAATAAGTATTCCATGAGTATTCTAAGTGTATGTCATGTAATAATGCAGTTCGGATATTCAAAACACGAAACTGTATAATGTAAATGACTGTTTTAAGTGTACGTAAATTACCAGAAAGTGGCAGTTGTCACACTTTTGAAGACCATTATTTTGATTTTATGACTGTTGTAGTTTGATGGATATTTTGGACAAGGGTAGTGTGACCCTGTAGTCCCATTTGATGTGATATGATACATTTGTAGAACTTGTAAAACTGTATTTGTGGTCGATGATATATGAAAGCTCAATCGCAACATTCTCATTATATACATTGTTGAATACTTGTTTATGTTATGATTGAGATGTCATGTGTTTACTTGTGTTGATAAATGTTATTACATACATGTACTACATACTTATATGCATAAGACCTGACCTATACAATATTCTTTTAGAAGATGCCTCCTCGAAGAGACAACCAGTTGCCCATAACAGAGGCTGAGCTACAGGAACGGATTTCACGAGCGATAGCACAACACGAGGCCTTGCGCTCTGAACATAGCGGAGGTACCTCGGGAAGCAACCCACCTCTTGGTAATGTTTAAGTCCCTAAAGACACATTACATTACATTTGGATATTCCATGTGCGTTCGCTAATGCTTTCTGTGAATGATGTTGCTTGTACAGGCTGTACCTATAAGCAGTTCTTAGACTGTAAGCCTCTGAATTTCAATGGCACCGAGGGTGCCATAGCTTTCGTCAGAAGGACGGAGAAAACTGATTCTGTGCTGAGAATGGGCAAATATGCGCCGGAGCACCAGGTCACCTACATCTCTGGATTGTGAGCGCTATCATGATGGAATCTCCAAGTTCAGACCTTGGGAGAAGAGGCTGCATATGCCATGACATGGGACAAAATGAAGGAACTCCTGCGCAAGAAATACAGTTCAAGGGCCGAGAGCCAAAAGTTAGAAACTGAATTCTGGAATCTCAAGATGGGTGGTCCGAAGATTGCTGAATACGTGCAGAGATTTCACGACCTATCTTGCGTCGTTCCTTACATGGTTGATCCAGAATTCAAGCGCATCGAGCGTTTTATTTGGGGATTGGCACCCCAAATCATGAGCATGGTTACGACGTCAAAGCCTGCCATGACTACTGAGGCTATTGATCTTAGTGTAGCACTAACTGAATAAGCAATCAGGTTGAACAAGTTCTCGATTTCTGACCAAAAGAAGAAGGAGACTCACGTTGAGTCATCAGGTGAGAACAAAAGGAAGTTCTCAAATTTTAAGAAAGGCACCAACAGCGCTAACAAGAAGAAGGATGTGAACCCACCAGCCGAAGTCAAGACTGGTGTTGAAAACAAAGGAAAAGGATACATGGGCACTCTACCCAAATGTGATGTGTGCCAGTACCATCATGCCGGCCAATGCAGAGTTAGGAAATGTGAGTCTTGTGGAAAGGTTGGTCATTCGAAGGAGACGTGCTGGGCTGGTACTGGTCGTGGTAACGGTGGTCAGAGAGGTTATCGCGGCGGTAATGGAAACAATAACCGTGGTGGAAATGGGTATGGAAACCGCAATCAAGGAGCGAATGGTACTAAAGTATGTCTGTATGTATGTAAATCCTGGTATGAAGCAATAAGGAAAAATAGATCACCAATGGTTTGCAAGGCCAATGGTATGTGTGAAGTGATGAAGGAAACCTCAAACCTAGCGGATTTTACCACGGCTTCAGTATGTGGACATAGTCACCACATGGGCCACCCTGGTCCTCATGGGTGTGGTCTCGCTACACCCAAATAGATCTATCACTCATGTCCCTCGGTCCTACGACGAGGATTAATGGCCTTAAGTGTTGTACCCACCACCTTAACGATAGGAATCTCAACAAGTGGAACAACAACGACATCATCGACTGGAACTCCATCACCCTGGGCATCCTCAGGGGGACCCTCAATAAAAAGATCGACATCATCATCAGACATGTCATCAAAAGATCATCACCTTAACTTACTAGATCATGTGTTTGAAAAATACCACAACATATGGCAGAAGAGGAGTTCATCAAGTTTAATTTTGAAAACACGGGCAACAATGTCCTGGCGGTCGGATGCACTCATACTATGGGTTGTTTCTTGAATGTGTCGGGTAATTTCTGGCCATTTTGAATTGCATGTAATAGTAATAAAAAGGTCCGGAACCCCGGCCCAATGGCAAACAACCATTGCATCCTGATACTATTGAATTAGATATCTTGGCCCATCGGTAAATGTTGCTGGCAGGATAACACGTCGACCAACTGCTTCACAACTTGTTTCGCCATCAGCGAT
>JARYGA010013577.1:0-17383 GCA_030545235.1 Helianthus tuberosus
CTCCGAGGAGGCATCTTCTAAAAGAAGATTTTATAGGTCAGGTCTTATGTATAGAATAAGTAGTATGTGTATAATGGTGTTTGTCATTATAAGTAAGCATGTAATCATCACAATCATGGCATAAACAAGTAATTTAACATCGTATTTAATGAGAACATTACGATTGAGCTTCCATTAATCATCAACCACAAATACAGTTACATGTTCTACAAATGTATCGTATCACATCAAAAGGGACTACAGGGTCACACCACCCTTGTCCAAAATGTCTATTAGTCTACAACAGTCATATAATCAAAAAGTGATCTCCAAAAGGCTTTGCAAGCTAGGCTCAATAGCGGTGCTCTCATCAAAAGCAAGCTACCTACATAAAATTAAAAACCGGCTATGCTGATGATGGTGGCGGAGGAGGAGGTGGAGGAACAAAAAGCAAGTTGCGCACATGCGCTAGCTCCTCCTCAAGATCATAAACGTGACGCAACAGATAACTGATCTGCTGCTCCATGGTGAGAAATCGAACATCGAAATCTGGATAGGGCAAAAGAGGAGCAGGTGGAGTCGCAAAAGGTGACGGACATGAACAAGGTGGAGGACGTGGAGTCCTCTCAAGCTCCATAACTCTACAACATAGGATCTCTTGCTGAAGCTGCAATGACAGGAGTAACTCATACCGTGTGTAACCAGTAAAGTATGAGGGATGGTAGGGATCAGAAACTGGCATGGTGTTCGGCGGAAACCATATGAGTGGCTCGCCTGGCGGTGAAGAAGTAAAATAAAGAGTAGGTGTATACTGAGGCATGTAAGGAAAAGTTGCGGTCACATGTGGGTCATGGCCAGGCTACTGGCTAGAAGGGCCTTCCCCTGGACGGGGTGCGGGAATATCCTGCAAGAAAGTGATAAGCAGGTCAGTGCGGTGTACATCGGACACAATCGGGTGAAAAGGGGCAACATCAACAGGTGCAGGTGCATGTGGGCGAGTGACTGGCTCAACAAAAGGGGGTACATCATCATCATCATCATCATCTATCCACCCATTGTTGGTGAAAGCGTATCGGGGGTCTACCTGACCGGCAAAAGTAGTAGGGTCAGTGGGTGCAGGAATCGGGTTTGGTATAAGTGGTGCAACATCAGGTATGCCAAATGAGATAGGATCAAAATCAGGTAAAGGCTCAGGAGCGGGCATCAGCTCAGGAGCTGGTATCGGCTCAGGATCAGCGGGTGTATCAATAGGCTGATCGAGAGGAATAAAATCAAGCTCAACTCCAGGCTCCTCGTCATGTGTGAGAATCGGTGCAGCCGACATGGCTGTGTCGTCATCAGTATCAGTGGCGTAACGTCGCAGTCCCACTGCATGCAAGGCGGTGGATGACACAGACTCGAAGGAATCTGGAGCAGAATGATCAGATGAAACCTCAATAATAGGAATCTCAACGAGTGGAACAACAATGACATCCTCAGCTGAACTCCATCACCATGGGCATCATCAGGGGGACCATCAATAAAAAGATCGACATCATCATCAGACAAGTCATCAAAAGGCAAATCCTCGAAAGGAAAGGCCTCAAGAGATAAAGGGGCGAGGATCGGTGCCACGACATGCTCACCATCAGGATGTCCGAGGATGAGATGGTCCTGGTCAGGAATAGGAATAAAAAAGGGATCCTCGTCGGGGATACCATCAGCATACGGTAAATCGTCACCAAAATCAGGCAGCGCAAATGGCTGAAAATCTTCGTCGTCATCCGACATCATCTCTGGGTCACTCTCGGTATCGGAGGTAAAAATCTCTGGCTCACTTGTCCCAGAGCCAATAGCCATGGGGTCGACAGTATCAGACAGTCCACTCTCAGACGAAGACATAGTGTCTGTAACAAAACAATCACAACATATGCACATATATCAACAATTATCATTAAGCATGTAATTAATAACAATGTATTCACGTATCCGTCCTAGTCTTCTCAGACTATCCCACCCAGTCTCCAAAACTGAACTACCCAGTCTCCCAGACTAAACTGCCTAATCTCTCAGACTAAACCTCTCAGTTTCTCAAACTGAACTACCCAGTCTCTCAGACTGAACTACCCAGTCTCTCAGACTGAACCACCCAGTCTCTCAAACTGAACCACCTAGTCTCTCAGACTGAACCTGTCACACCCCCAAAATACCACCTAAGGAATGTCCCTGTTAGGCGTGTGACGTACCAACAACGAGCCACTAATTACATTGAACCCATTCAAGTTTATAAATAAAATCCCCAATTATTAATGAAAAATGTCATCAACAAGTTTAAATGAAAACCAACATGTTCAGCGGAAGCAAATAGTAAACCAAAGTTAAATTGTTCAAAACCAATGTATAATAGCAATAATCAGTCACATGAGTCCCTCCAGTCGACCCATGACCACTCCAGCTACACCAGACAGCAAGTTCCAATCCAAGACATCTAACGACCTACGAGCATCCAACAAGTGTGTCAGACAACGCTGGTGAGTTCATAGTTTTACGAAAACGTTGATTACCAAATGTTTAGTTTAGTCCATTGAATTTAATGTTGATAATATCCCGAATACAAGACGGCTCCTAATTTACATTGCCCTTTCTCCAATGCTCCTATCAAAGCATTGGTCATGACTAGGTCATTAGTTCACACCCGTCCTCTCAGGTACGGGGTGAGGGTGCCAAACCTAAGTAGCGCTACTAACTAATACCTTGTTACCTCTCAGGTAACCAAACAACACGGAGGGACTTTAATGGTGATAGGATGAGTATATTATCCAACATTCCAGATTAACCCAACAGACATATTCCTCTCAGGAATACCCATGATTTACCCAAAACCAATCCCTCTCAGGGATACCCAAAGACTGTCCCAACCACTGGGACGCATGCTCAAGAGGAATGAACTCACCTGTGGTTTGCTCGGTAAGATCAAGTATCTTGTTTACGTTTGATCAAACATGTCCTAAGAGAATTACCGATAACAATCAGCTTACATACAAACACATCACGTATCATTTCACATTTATTCATCAACCAGTGCACACGAATACAAGTGTTGACATTCACCACTAAGCATGGTATATCAATTAAGCAAGCACGAAACCCCATCAATAAAGTGTGTTTACATATTAGGTGTTACCCATAAAGAGCTATACTTCTCATACCGCATTTCAATTATTCTAATAACATCTCATCTCAACATATAAACAAAGTGTGACTTCATGTACCATTCGTAATCAGGAGTTGTGCTATAAACAAAACATGACATTCATTATAATAATCGGTTTTTGCATACATGATATCATATAATAAGTACCTTGATTTCCCCCATACAGTTACTTCACATGATTTTATTTCAATTATAAGTTGACATCCATAAACTCCCATCATGTAACAAATGTTTAGTCTAACACAAGTCCACCTTAAAGTAAACATAACCAGTCGATAAGGTGCAATCCCTTTACCCGGTCCAGCCCAATCCGCGCGATGACACTACACAGCCCAACACAAATTATGATGCATGCAGCCCATCATTTACAGTCCGCGGTTCCATGTGTTGCCCAGCCCATTCCACCCGCATGATGCCCAATTATGTCACAGGCCCAAGATTCCATTTTAACAGTCCAAGTTATTGTTTCCATATGGCCCAACAATCCTCCCAATTCCCTTGGTTATATTCATAATTAGTAAGCATAACATAATTAAATCTAATCAAGTTTTGAGCATAAAACATGACTAATTTATATATCTATGATTTCCGAGCATAGTGACATCTGGTTTGACTACATGGTACCTCCTTAACATCATCAGATTACCATCAATTTACTAACCCAAAACCTTAGAGTTCATGCACCTTGTTCTAATTCTAAAACTCATACATATCTATTATAAATCATCGAGTAACAACATGCAAACAGCTAATCACAAGATCCTCATTCAATATAATTCACACAACGATTAAGGTTGATAAGATTTCACATAACAACATCAACATACATCTATAATTTACACATATACAATCTAATCCGTTTCAGCATACATAATCAATGTTAGCATGAACCCTAAACATTGTTTAACATGCAAGAACACAACATAACCTACCCTAATCATTTACTGTCACACATAAACAATATCACACAAATATGAAAATCGACAATTAGGAATCACTAACCAGAACCTCACTGATCAAGATGCTATTACGAGGGGGGGTCTGCCACTTCGATCGTGCAATTAGGAGAAGCTTAGGGTTTTTGGTATATTGATGTTAGCATATTACGCTACCTAAGGTATGTATATGTGCTGATATATTGGCCGGCTCCAATTAAATAACCCTCTTGGGCTTAACCAGGCCCAAACGTAATTAGGTAGCCTACATCGGCTTCGGGTGTGTGTATTCGGACTCACATTAGCCGGTGTGTGTATATGGACTCACATTAGCCGGCCCAATGCAAAGTCCAATGCAAGGTGTATGTGTGAAGATGCGGCCCAAGTGAAGATGCGGCCCAAATTAACAATCGTTTAATTAAAACAACTAAAACTAAACTTAACCGAGTTAAACAAGCAAACGCGCCAGCATGCATAGCTACGATGCAACCCAATCGTAACAGAAAGTGATTCGGAATTAAAGACACACCTAAGGATTACGGGTCATCACTTCATCCCCAACTTGAAAGAAATTTCGTCCCGAAATTTGACAAGTAAGCACAGTGAAGTGAAGTGGTAGATCAAGATTGTTGCGGATTTTCCTCAGGTGCCACATCATCCCCAACTTGAAGAGGAATTTCATCCCGAAATTCACCAATAGAACCAGAATTAGATTGATTATCCAGAAAAAGTTGAGGATACTTGAGCTTCATCTGATCCTCGTGCTCTCACGTGAACTCCGGTCCACGCCTTGAGTTCCAACAAACTCTAACGATCGGAATTCGACTGTGCCAACGAATCTTGATGTCCTGTCCATGATTTCAGTAGATTCCCAATAACTGCAACTTGTCATTAACCTCATACTCTAATAAGGGTATCACAAGCGTTTCATCGGACAAACACTACCATAGATTCGAGTCATAAATGATATCGTGCACGTTACCCAATTCGTCGGGTAACTCGAGTTTGTAGGCGGCGTGACCGATCCTTTGTAGAATTCTTAATAACTTAACGTAACGTACATTAAGCTTGCCATGCTTCCCAAGCGTACCACACCCTCCCAGGGTTTTCAACATGATTCGACCGCCTACAATGAACTTCCAGTGTTATCCGATCCCAGCAATCTTCCCAAGAGTTTCGAGTACAAGTCCTAGACCTGTGATTAGGTTGTCATCCACCCACCTTAATCCAACAAGGAGATTAACGTAACTGCTCATGCAACGCCTCAACAGAGCTGTCTGAATACTAGAATGGTAACTGCCACAGTAGAACTCAACACACGCTCGCAGCATGTCTTCGAGTGGCAGGGGGTTCGCTGACTCTGACCATTTGTCCTGTGGTGATAAGTAATGCTCATGTCCAGATGTGAGCCAGGAATGTTGTGTAATGCCTGTCGTAAGTCAGGTATAGATCAAAATCAGAGATAACAGGAGTTGGCACCTTGTGCCTAAAAGCCGCCTCTCTTAGAGGAATATTCACAAGCTGTGAAGACTCGTCAGTTTCCTTGATTGCAATAGAGTGTATTTGTTACATGGGACAATCAACGATCACTCAGGTAATATCGGTTCTGTTCTGAGATTTAGGTAGGCGTGTGACAAAATCCATGGCTGTTTTGTTCCAATCTTCAAATAGGTGTTTCTGATTGCTGACACAAACCAAAAGGTTTCTGAAGTTCCACCTTGACTTTCGCACTAGTCAAACGTCGTTCACATGCTTCGCTGCGTAGGCCTTCAAGCACAGTTGTCAGTACAAGATCCTTAGATCCTAATACATTCCATCAAAATCCAGATGACTAGAATATCATGGCCGATGCGCTTCGCTCCACACAAGTTCCCTTGAATTGCTGTACAGTGGAGTCCGTATTCGTTCCATGAAGTAGCGAATATCATCCAACTTGTTAAAAGTTGCTCCTCCATGCCCCGCATGGGTCCAACTTGAAAATTATCTTCCTTCAGCCTTTCGGTGTAAACAGGACGAATATGATCGGGTATGCTAGAGTCGATAGTGAGTTACAAGGCTCGAACTTGTTCAGGTTTCACAGTCGTAATCATCCAATAGCTCCATCCAGCGATGTCGTTACATGTTTAGCTCCTTCGAAACAAGGGTATACGGGAAGCCCTTGTGATCAGTCTAAGTAGTGCATTTAGTACCGTCCAAGTAATGCCTCCAACTTAAATCCAAAGACCATGGCTTCCACCGCAGGTCGTGACTCGTGCAGTTCTTCCTGTAAGTCCACCATGTGGGCCATCTCCTTCTTATGTTGCATCGATGTGTAATTGGGACTCTGATTCGAACCATCATGGTATACCTCCAGATCATCGGTACCCTCGAATAGAAGTGATGCTCAGTGCGTTGCAGGGTTGGGTTTCAAAAGCTGAAAAGACGTTCCCCTGTTTTATTTCCCATGAATTCACAGCTCCCTGCTGTGCTAAGGAGGTTGAAGTTGCGCAATCTTCGAAAATCCCATGATGAATCTGCGAAAGTATCATGCGAACCCAAGGGATTGCTGTATCCCAGAAGGAATCTGAAATTGCATAAGGTCAATCTGAAATTCCACCTGGCGATGTGGAGGTAAACTAGGTAACTCTTCAGAAAACACGTCAGAAAATTCACGAACAACTGGAAGATACTCGATCTTCCTTTCTTCAGGTTGCGAATCGGTGACGAGAGCTAGTATAGCAGGGTAGCCCTTCCGTAGACACTTCTGGGCTTTCATGGCTGAGATGATGCCAACCATGGCACCACTACGATGATCTTGAACTAATAAGGATTCCCCACTAGGGAGAGGGATACGCATGATTTTCTCTTTACAGAGAATTTCTGCTTGATGCATAGATAACCAAATCCATGTCAACGACCACGTCAAAACTTACAAGAGTATCGGGAAGTAGGTCTATGTTGAACACTTGACCCATGAGATCAAGTTTGCAACCAAAAAGAACATGAGAAGCTTCTATCGATTTACTATCAGCTAATTCTACTACATGCTTATTTACAAGAGGGGTGGGAGTCAGTCCTAACTGACGACTAAATCCCAAAGACACATAACTCCAATCGGCACCAAAGTTGAATAAAACAGAAGTAAAAAGATCATTCACAGAAAACGTACCGGTCACAACGTTGCCATCATTGCGAGCTTCCCCAGTACCAATAGTAAATACTCTTCCACGTGCCCCGTCCCCACCATTGTTCCCATTGTTGTTATTACCAGTATTGTTGTTGTTGCCAGCATTCTGATTAAGCTGAGGGCAATCCCGCTTAAAATGTCCCTCATCACCACACTGAAAACAACCCTTACGATTTCCCTGATTCTGTTGAGGTTGCTGCCTCTCCTGTTGTTGCGGCTGCTGCGGCGGCTTTGGGAGCCAGACCCTATAATCTTTAGCCATATGACCCACCTTGTTGCACCTGTGACATACCAGAGTGCACTGCCCGCGATGGTGGAACATACACTTATTACACTTTGGTAGCTTTCCCGCGTAGGAGCCCTGATTTGAATTGTCGCTCTGATTCTGATTCACCGAAGTCGACTGGCTAAAACTGCGGTTGTTACTGTTGTATGCCCTTTTCTGAGATTGACTGGCATTGGTTGCTTTGTCAGCATCATTCCATTTTCGCTTGTTATCACTAACAGGTGTGGTAGTTGTAGCAGCAGGGGTAGTAGCAGATACACGGGGCGGTAACGATCCACGCTCGACCTCTTGGTCGGTAATCTTGTGTGCTAAATGGATGATCTGAGGTAGATTGTTAAGGTTTGCAGCAGTGACATACCCCTTCACGGCTGGTGCTAGGCCCTTGAGATACAGCTCAATTCGTCGAGGTGGGGGTCGAGATAAGTTAGGGCACAAAGTTGCTACGCTCATGAGATCGTTTCGTGTAAGCCTCGATCTCGGACCCTTCCATCTTCAAATCGTAGTACTCGTTCTCGAGCCTCTGAATCTCGTCACGAGGACAGTATTCTTCATGCATCAGTTCCTTAAAATCATCCCAAGTAGTGGCATCCGCCATCTCAATGCCTAGCATCTGGACTTGGGCATTCCACCAAGTCAGGGCACCATCCTCGAGTGTGCTAGTAGCATACTTCACTCTGTCCCCAGCAGGACAGTTACACATCGCAAACACTGACTCCGCCTTCTCAAACCATCGAAGTAACCCCACAGCCCCTTCAGTCCCACTGAATGTCTGTGGCTTACAATCCATGAAAGTCTTAAACGTGTAGACAGGCGGATTGTTTTGATTCGCAGGTTGTCCTAAAACGAAAGAACGTACAACACACAAGTAAGATTCGATAATACGACACAAGGATAAATAACATTTGATACATATCGTACCAGCCTGGTAAGCCGCTAGGGCTTCAACCACACGAGTGTTAATCAAGTTTGTCAACTCAGCCTGAGTCATCGCAATGTGTCCACGTCGATGGCCTCGTCCACTCATGATTCTATATAAGGAGAGGGAACAAGTTTAAGAATCGAGATAAGGTAGGAGTCAAATCTCACGTTGACATCTACAAACTACAAAGTTTACACCAAACAATAGGGCAGAACCCTTCTCACACTTGTTAAGCCTCACTGGGACTCACATGCACCTCACATTATTATTATTATGTGTGCACCCATAATAATAAGGCAAATCACATGCTCATCTCAGTGCCTCTTAACTCGTACTCAAAGGTTCCCCACATCCAAATAGCAAACGAAAGTTTTTACAGGATTAAGAATCACAATAGTCGAAGGGTAGTGTCACACTAACAGATCACATAACAGGGGTTGATAACATAAGGGCTCATACTGCTGTGCCAGGTGTGCATTCACATGTAATGTCATACATAAGTGTACACTAGATATACTATGCAATAGTAAACGAGAAACGAACCTTGCAGTCTGGAGCTGAGTGTCATGGTCGATTTCGGAACAGTTCGGTTATAGTCTTGTTTTATGAAAACGTTTTAAAACCAAGTTCACTATAACCAGTGGCTCAGATACCAAACTGTCACACCCCCAAAATACCACCTAAGGAATGTCCCTGTTAGGCGTGTGACGTACCAACAATGAGCCACTAATTACATTGAACCCATTCAAGTTTATAAATAAAATCCCCAATTATTAATGAAAAATGTCATCAACAAGTTTAAATGAAAACCAACATGTCCAGCGGAAGCAAATAGTAAACCAAAGTTAAATTGTTCAAAACCAATGTATAATAGCAATAATCAATCAAATGAGTCCCTCCAGTCGACCCATGACCACTCCAGCTACACCAGACAGAAAGTTCCAATCCAAGACATCTAACGACCTGCGAGCATGCAACAAGTGTATCAGACAACGATGGTGAGTTCATAGTTTTACGAAAACGTTGATTACCAAATGTTTAGTTTAGTCCATTGAATTTAATGTTGATAATATCCCGAATACAAGACGGCTCCTGATTTACATTGCCCTTTCTCTAATGCTCCTATCAAAGCATTGGTCATGACTAGGTCATTAGTTCACACCCGTCCTCTCAGGTACGGGGTGACGGTGCCAAACCTAAGTAGCGCTACTAACTAATACCTTGTTACCTCTCAGGTAACCAAACAACACGGAGGGACTTTAATGGTGATAGGATGAGTATATTATCCAACATTCCAGATTAACCCAATAGACATATTCCTCTCAGGAATACCCATGATTTACCCAAAACCAATCCCTCTCAGGGATACCTAAAGACTGTCCCAACCACCGGGACGCATGCTCAAGAGGAATGAACTCACCCGTGGTTTGCGCGGTAAGATCAAGTATCTTGTTTACGTTTGATCAAACATGTCCTAAGAGAATTACCGATAACAATCAGCTTGCATACAAACACAGCACGTATCCATTTCACATTTATTCATCAACCAGTGCACACGACTACAAGTGTTGACATTCATCACTAAGCATGGTATATCAATTAAGCAAGCACGAAACCCCATCAATAAAGTGTGTTTACATATTAGGTGTTACCCATAAAGAGCTATACTTCTCATACCGCGTTTCAATTATTCTAATAACATCTCATCTCAACATATAAACAAAGTGTGACTTCATGTACCATTCGTAATCAGGAGTTGTGCTATAAACAAAACATGACATTCATTATAATAACCGGTTTTTGCATACATGATATCATATAATAAGTACCTTGATTTCCCCCATATAGTTACTTCACATGATTTTATTTCAATTATAAGTTGACATCCATAAACTCCCATCATGTAACAAATGTTTAGTCTAACACAAGTCCACCTTAAAGTAAATATAACCAGTCGAGAAGGTGCAATCCCTTTACCCGATCCGGCCAAATCCGCGAGGTGTCACTACACAGCCCAACACAAATTATGATGCGTGCAGCCCATCATTAGCAGTCCGCGGTTCCATGTGTAGCCCAGCCCATTCCACCCGCATGATGCCCAATTATGTCACAGGCCCAAGATTCCATTTTAACAGTCCAAGTTATTATTTCCATATGGCCCAGCAATCCTCCCAATTCCCTTGGTTATATTCATAATCAGTAAGCATAACATAATTAAATCTAATCAAGTTTTGAGCATAAAACATGACTAATTTATATATCTATGATTTCCGAACATAGTGATATCTGGTTTGACAACATGGTACCTCCTTAACATCATCAGATTACCATCAATTTACTAACCCAAAACCTTAGAGTTCATGCACCTTGTTATAATTCTAAAACTCATACATATCTATTATAAATCATCGAGTAACAACATGCAAAAAACTAATCACAAGATCCTCATTCAATATAAATCACACAACGATTAAGGTTGATAAGATTTCACATAACAACATCAACACACATCTATAATTTACACATATACAATCTAATCCGTTCAGCATACATAATCAATGTTAGCATGAACCCTAAACATTGTTTAACAAGCAAGAACACAACATAACCTACCCTAATCATTTACTTTCACACATAAACAATATCACACAAATATGAAAATCGAAAATTAGGAATCACTAACCAGAACCTGACTGATCAAGATGCTATTACGAAGGGGGGGGGTCTGCCACTTCGATCGTGCAATTAGGAGAAGCTTAGGGTTTTTGGTATATTGATGTTAACATATTACGCTACCTAAGGTATGTATATGTGCTGATATATTGGCCGGCCCCAATTAAATAACCCTCTTGGGCTTAACCAGGCCCAAACGTAATTAGGTAGCCCACATCGGCTTCGGGTGTGTGTATATGGACTCACATTAGCCGGTGTGTGTATATGGACTCACATTAGCCGGCCCAATGCAAAGTCCAATGCAAGGTGTATGTGTGAAGATGCGGCCCAAGTGAAGATGCGGCCCAAATTAACAATCATTTAATTAAAACAACTAACACTAAACTTAACCGAGTTAAACAAGCAAACGCGCCAGCATGCATAGCTACGATGCAACCCAATCGTAACAAAAAGTGATTCGGAATTAAAGACACACCTAAGGATTACGGGTCGTCACAGAACCACCCAGTCTCTCAGACTGAACCACCCAGTCTCTCAGACTGAACCACCCAGTCTATCAGACGGAACCACCCAGTCTCTCAGACTGAACCATAAACATAAACCTTGAAATGTGTTTCGTGTCTTTTTGTTTGTAAAAATGTTTGTTTTCCTGGATCTGGGCATTTCGTGTATGCAATGAAAATATGTTGTGAAAACATTTTCGTGAGAGCCCAAATGATTGTAGTCTAGACTCGAGAAGGAATCCTAGTTCGCTACAATCGAATCCCTGACTTTTGCGGAAGCGTGATTATGGTGTGACTTTCTTAATACCATTGCATTCAATCATAACAACAACTATATGATAAAACAATAAATTTTTCATCCATTAAATAAGTCCAAAAACATCACCACATCATTGTTTAAACATAGACTTCAAATACGAGTTCTACAAACCATACGAATTGTTTAAGAGTTCACCAAGGACTCATTAAAAGATTTTAATTAAAACCAAGATTTGGGAGACGTGTCTCATCCAGGAATAAGACACCCAACCCAAACCTCAAAACCATGGATGACACCTTTATTCTTAACGCAGCATGAACTTCCAACGCTCGCCAGATCCACTTACTAATTCCCTGAAACACATGTATTTTGAAAAACATCAACAAAAGTTGAGCGACTATTCGTGTGTTTGTTTGTGTGTATGAATAAACCTTTAAAACCATTGTAAGTATGTATGTATCCTGGTATGAAAGCAACAAGGAAAAACAGATCACCAATGGTTTGCAAGGCCATTGATATGTGTGACGTGATGCAGGAAAGCCCAAACCTAGCAGATTTGCACCGGGCTTCCGGCTATAAGACATAGTCTACCCATGGGCCAATCATGGTCCAACATGGGCGGGGCTCGCTACACCCAAATAGATCTATCACTCATGTCCCTCGGTCCTACTACGAGGATTGATGGCCTTAAGCGTTGTACCCACCACTCACATGATCTAAGTGTACCCTTCCTTAGCTAACCATACCAAATAATAATGTTTATAAACAACTGTAACATGTACTTCAACCCCGAAGTTATAAAACTGAAAACAGTTAAAAGAAAAGGGGGAACACGAAACTCACAGTCTTGCGTCTTCAACAATCGTAACTCGAACTTCTCCGGTGAACACGACTACCTACAACGTACTAATATCTATTAGACGAACGGGCCGTGCCTTGACTTAGTGTTAACGTTTCTGAGTTACGTTTCTTTTATGCCTTTGATATTATTCCAAGTTATATAATTATTGTCAAAATAATTAATATTTTAACTTAAATTATATTTATAAATTTTTGGAATAATTGTCAAACAATATTTTTGTAATAATACTTCTCAAGTATTTATACTGGTATTTCCTTCCCAAGGATGGGGGTATCTTATACATGTGTATTTTTGCCATGTTTGGGGTCGTATTCCGGTGTGCATTCGTACAAGTGAGAATATGTATTTATTGTATTAATTAAGTATTCATATACTTAAATTTATATTAAACTTTTCGGAATATTATTTCTAATAAAAGTCTACCAATATATATTTCCAAAAAATATATTTAATAAGTATTACTTAGAAAAATTATTTATAATTTTTCTTTTGGCAAAAATATTTGTAGTTCCAAAATAATATATTTTCAAGTCTAACTTAGAAAATATTTATAAACTTATTTTCATCCAAAATAATGTATTTCAAGTTTACTCAAGAAAATATATATTTTTCCCAAAAAAAAAATTTATCTTCTAATAATTCCAAGGAAAATATATATATTTATACTTGTCAAAAATGCTATATTTTTCCTTTGTCAAAATATGATATACTCTTTTAGTAAATGTAAAAATCATATTTTCATTTCTTTGTGTCCAAATATTATTTACCAAAAATATACTTGCGAATTAGGTTCCGGAATATTTGTAAGTTACATTTCTTGTTCGGTTTCGTCAATATTTTGTGTGTAACTTATATACTTATTACTTGAGATTTTGGTAATATTTTGGATGGTAAATCTTGGTTTATTTGTGAGTTATATTATTTCAAGTCCTAAAATAATATAACTATTACACAAAATATACAAATAATCACACATGTGTGTCTTCATTGTACTTATATATTCTAAATATATATTTAGCCACTTTTATTTATAAAAACCAACCTCCAACACTTATATTTTGTAACCAAAATTATGGCAAAGTTTATATGGAAAACTCATGGTTAAAATACACTTGTAAATACTTGTTTGAAAATATTTTTCTAAGTGTTTATATTTTTAGAAAATTTTGCCATAGTTTCCCCTAAAAATGGAGGTTTCCATGCTTTCAAGCATATCATTTTCTTTTGTAAAAATCATCACAATCAATTTACAATCAACTCTAAACAACTTACTCTTACCAATTTTGCCAAATTCATGCTTAAACTACCACTTCATGAACTTGAAAGTTTATGAAAATTTGTAGTAACTTGGTAATGTGTTTAGTGAGTTTAGTTACCCCTTTAAAGTGGGTTTGTTTATTTAAAAGCATCATTCTTGAAAGACTTAGATGTTAACAACTTGTAATCATGTTTTAGAAAAATGTTTCTTTATGAAATTTTCTTGTTACACAAGTGTTTCTACACTTGTTTAACGACCAAAAATAGTGTTTGTTCATGTAAGAACCAAGTTTTAGAAAAAAAAAATATTTTAACTTGATTTCTTTAGAATAATCCATGAAATATTTAGATCTACAAGATTAACAATATAGTTTGATCATTTTACTTCACAGGAAAACATTATGTTTCTTTCAAGTTCATGCTTTATGTGTGGATGATCCATCATCCTACAACAATTTCTATTATCACATCTTGCTAGATTATGTTTTCAATCATGATCTAGCAAGATCATATGATGATCAACATCATTTCTACAAACAATCAATGATCAACAAGCATAACAACTTATATTCATCAAGATTACTTCACATTTTAAGCTTATGTTCATATTTACTTCTCATGATCTTTAGTGTTCTTCAAGATTAGTTACTTGTAACATCTTTTAACCTACTAAAATAGATGTAAAATGGAGTGATCAAAGTTCTTACCACTAGCTCAAGGCTAGGGATGATCAAGTGAAGAAAACAAGTGGATAAAAGCAAATAAGAGAGGTCCTTGAACTTCCGAAAGCTCCTAGCTTCTTTATGTAACCTCTAACACCTTTGTATATGCTTGTAATGGATGAGAATGAATGAATGATAGTGATGATGGTGGTGCTTGGCCGAGAACACAAGGAGAAGAAGGAGAGAAAGTGTGTGTGTTTAGTGTGTGTAAGAATGAGAGTATGAACTTGATGTGCATTCTTATAATCCATGTTAGGAGTTTATCTTATGCTTCATGTGTCTAAATGAAGGAAACATAATCTAATATTTAATCAAATAAAATCAATATGGTGGGGGCCATGTTGGGCCGCCCATAGGTGGGGGGGGGGGGTAGTAGACTAGGTTTAACCATATAGTTAGTATTTAGGTTAAAAATGTAAGTATCTAGTTAGATACTTTAGTTACTAGATATTTGATGTGTGTAAAATGCAACATATAAATTACATCAAATGAGGCATAAAACTAACCCTTTTTTAGTACTAATATTGGAAAAAGAGTGTTTTTGTCTTCCTTTTGTATTTTCAAGATTAAATGAGCTCAAAAACGCAAAAGAAGCAAAAAGACAGCTAAATCCAACATAAATACAAGAAAAGGAACATTAGTGGACTGCCCGAACCCTCAACGGCACCTTCCAAAGCAAAATAGAGAAAACAGAAGGCTGAACACGCCCCGTGCTCAGCCAGCACGGGGCCGTGCCCAAGAAGCAGCAGAAAAGACAAACCTATAGAAGCTTCTATTGCCCATCACGGGGCCGTGCTCAGCGGACACAGGGGCGTGTCGAAAGTACAGCAGGCGCATTTATTGTAATTGTGAATTACAATTAATGAGGAGAGAGAGTGTCAGACGGACACGGGGCCGTGTCCAGCGGACACGGGGCCGTGTCCAGCTCTCTGTTCAGCCTATAAATAGGAGTGCTTGGATTCATTTCATCTCATCCCTTGGCACACCACCTCTCTCACACTTCATCCACCACCCACCACCATCACAACACCATCATCCACCACCATCATCCATTGTCCATCATAGAGTGTGTGAGTCGTCTCGGGATCCAAGATTGATCGTAAGAGTTCTTGACAATCAAGGCCATGTTTGCCTAAGTCTCTTACATCACTTGGTGAAGACAAAGTGTCTAGTATAATACTTTTTATTTCTAATCTTTTGCACTTTTTATTTGGTTTTGTATTAATGACTTTAATAACTAGTTACTTATGTTGAAGGTGATCTTTCCTTATCGTTTGTCCGCGGTGTCTTGGCATTATTTTACTGTCTATATAAAATAAAGGATTTTCACCATTCATATCTCCACGGTCTATATGGAGGTATGTTGGCTACCTGGTAGGGGGTTAAGGGAACGGTTTGGTAAAGGTCTTGCCATTGTTCAGCGTTTAGAGGTCCTGCAATGGACCTGGGTCAAATTTAGTAGGACCTCCTTCAATACTTCACGGTATTGGATGGCGGGGGTCCAAACTCTTTGATCCCCTCATAAGTTAACTACTATTAATACTATAACCCGGCTATTTAGGACTGTATCCCTGCAGACTCAGACTACTTAGCCGAGGGTAACGTCACCGCCAAAAGCGGGGCCTACCACAATACTGCATTAATAACTTAATTCATTATCTTCCAATAATCCACCCCTTTAGGATTGTATCCCTGCTGACTCAAACTACTGGGGTGAGGGTAACGTCACCTTCAAAAGAGGGGCCTACTACAATAACTAAGATAATCTCTTAATTATGTGCAAAAGTGCGGAAATAATCAAAGGTTATACTAGATACGAGTCGGAACCAAGTGATTCATCTTGTCTATCTGTTTTTATTTTATTTTTATTTTCAGCATTTTAGTTAGTTTTATTTTTCTTAGTTTAAAACTTTTTTCTAAACTTTTGTTTTGGTTAGACGTTGAGGATAAACCGGTATTAAAAGCTCTTGTGTCCTTGGACGACCTCGGTATCTTACCAACGCTATACTACACTCAACGATGGGTGCACTTGCCCATATGTGTGTTTAGTGTTAGTGAAATATCGTGTTTTATAAATTTAAAACTTGGCTAAAATAAGTGTTAAAAAGGGCTTAAAATATACACCTAATATATACGACACTTCGCACGCATCAAGTTTTTGGCGCCTTTGCCGGGGACACAAGGATTTTGAGAAAGTTTAAAATCGACGGCCTAATCAGTTTTTCAAAACCTTTTCAAAACGCGCGCACATTTTTCTGCATTTTAGTTTAGTTTGCATTTACAGTAGCCTGAACACGGGGCCGTGCTCATTGAACACGCCCCCGTGCTGCATATTTTTAGTTAGATACCCAGATACAGAGTCTGAACACGGGGACGTGTTCGCTGAACACGCCCCCGTGCTCAACGTGACCAGTAACTTTAATTAAAACGCCCAGATACAGATCCTGTACACGGGGCCGTGTTCACCAGACACGGGGCCGTGTCCAGCCTTCTGTTTCAATCGTTGTTTCATTTTCTGGTCCCGAGGCTCAGTTGTGGTCTGCTGAGTGATTCTTATGGATCAATACTCAGGAGGTTACAACTACACCTATGATGAGGATGATTATAGGAGTAATTATTGCACAAATTG
>JARYGA010013578.1:0-48954 GCA_030545235.1 Helianthus tuberosus
TCTGCCTGTATTCCACCCCCGAAACCGTAAAACTTATGTCTGGACCTGTTCCCGCCACTACATCGTTAAATATCTATGACTGGTATATGATGTTATGGTCATTAAGCGAACCAGGTAGACCAAAAAAAGCATGCCAGATCCAGAGATCCTGTGACGTAACAGCCTCTAGAATTATAGTGGGATGACCATGATCTCCGCGAGTATACTGACCTTGCCAAGCAGTAGGGCAGCTGCCATGGCCAGTGCATGCAATCAATGCTCCCGAGCATTCCTGGAAAACCATGTATTTGTTCTTGTGCTTGATATAATTTTTGAACGTCGTTTGCGTTTGGTTTCCGCATGTATTTCTTGCTATATAATTTGACGACCCATTCGCAAAACCTGTGCAAACATTCATATGCGGTTCTTTCGGACATCCTTAAATACTCGTCCAACGCATCGGGTGCATACCCATATGCCAATTGGTGAATGGCCGACGTACTTTTTTGTAAAGTAGTAAATCCCCTTTGCCACCTAGCGTCGTATCGAAGTGTGAAAAACTGATCAGACTGGGCCAAGTCGTCTGCGATACGTAAAAAAAGTCGACGACTCATTCAGAACCGACGTCAAAACAGCTCGTCCGTGTACACATGTTCGTCGGAAAAATAATCGGCCACTAGTTTATCGTGGGCGGCTATAAATTTAATATGGAAAATAAATTAAATTCATTATAAATTTCATTATTAAATTTAAATAAACATACTCTAAAAAATTAAATTACCTTCTTTGTCTCGGTTTAATTTGGCTCTCCTAGTTTGCCGTTGGGACTAGGATTCAGAGTTTTCATCCTCCTCCATGAACATATGAGCCGCGTACATAATGACGTTTTGGAAAAATGCTTCATTCTCACCCGAAGATGACGACGAATACCACGTTGACGAAGAAGATAAAGAAGATGACGGCATGACTAATTTTTATAAAAAGTATGAAAGATGAGAGAGAGATGGGGTGGTAGAGGGTAAAAAATGGGATAAAAAGGTTAAATTTATATAAAAATTTGAAGGATTTTGGGGGGTGGTTTGAATTATAGTCGTTTCTATTTAATAAAGGGGATTAATTTTTTTTTAAATATGTAACGGTCAAACATGGGAAAAGGTGAGATTTTTGTCATTTAGTGGGCCGACTCCAACGTCTTAAAAGAGACGAAGAGGACGAAGACGGGGGGCGGGGCGGTGTTTGGACCGGCGCCGGATCAAGAACGAAGCAGGACGACCCCCATACCGTTTAGTCTTACAGTGAAAAACATGAACAAATGCAATGGAAACACAATAGTTGATACACGCTTGATTTTTTTTTTTTGAAAAGCAATCAAAGGAAATATAATATAAGAAACAAAAACCAACCTTGCCTAGCAAGAAGCTAGGAACGACCCAGTACAACCAAAGGGCAGAGATCATGTTAAATTACAAACATAACAGTGGGTTATTGACCCAAACATTACAATTAACCTCCTTGTGTTTAGACCTGTTCGTGATCAAACCGAAAAGCACTGTCTTGATGTCTTCCATTGACTCCTGCGAGGTCGTCTTAGCCCTTCTGAAAATCCACGCGTTTTTGCCTTTCCATAAAAACAAAAAGAGTTAACTTTCATTTTGCTCCTATGATTTGGTCATTTTAACGGTTTTGCCCCAATAGTTTAAAAATAGTCATTTCCTCCCTGATTTTTCTAACTTATCATCATTTTGCTCCCCGCTTCTAACTCCATCCAAAAAATCCATTAACTAGAAGGGTATTTTGGTAATTTAATAGATAAAAGCAAGGGTATGTAAGTCTTTTCACCTAAATAAACTTATAACTTGTTTATTTACATGTATATAAGTAATTCTTTTCTGATCCTCCATCTTTCCAACCACTCTTTCTACCGGCCACCACCATCCACAACCACCTGCCGACCACGACTACCGCCACTTTTAACTAAACGTTTTAATTGAGTTAGGGTCAGGGAGTAAACTACCGAAATACCCCTACTTTTAATTGGACGTCTTAACTGAGTTAGAAACAGGGAGCAAACGGGCGACAAACTCGAAAGATCAGGGAGGAAAATGGCTATTTTTAAACTATTGGAGCAAAACCGTTAAAATGACCAAACCACAGGGAGCAAAATGAAAGTTAACTCAAACAAAAAATGTCGTGTAAATAATAGAAAGCAATACGTCCCTTTTGTGACTCGAATCCATCTCCACCACCACATCCAAAACCTGATCCAAATCATCCCAGCCTGTTAAGTAGGGATGTTCAAGATCGGATTATCCGGTTTTCAGATATCCGAAAATTTCGGATAGTGAATATTGATATCCGAATCCGTATCCGAAATTTTGGATATCTGAAATCGGATATCTGAAATTTCAGATACAGATACGGATATCCAAATGGATATCCGAATTTATAAAAAAAAATCAAAAAATCCGTTTCATGTATAGATTAAAACTAAACTTATATTCGATTTTCCAAATTTCCAACATTTAAAACTAAAAACAATCATAAATTCACACCAATACAATTATTTACTACTTTTTTACTAATTTTTACAATACTTCAAACTAAATATAATGCTCATATACTATATATATTTATAAAAAACTAATTAGTTTTCGGATAATCGGATTATCCGGAATTTTTGAAATTCATATCCGAATCCTAAATTTCGGATACGGATTTTCGAATATTTCGGATTCGATTTCGGATCTGGATTTTTTTGAACACCCCTACTGTTAAGTCCACCCTAGTCCACACAGAAACCTTTCTCCAAATATATATTGGGATGCTGCAATTCAGAAACACATGCGAAACTGATTCTTCATCTCCTTAACAAACTTTGCAATCATAAGAATCCAAAACTACACCCCTCGCTCTCAGATTGGAACTAACTGGAATCTAACACGTTTATTAAACCTAACACGCCCAAACCCAATCCACCAAATGCATCGGTTTAACAACCGAGTCCCACGCCACCCAACAAATTTTATTTTTATCTCCCACACTACCGTAAATAAATTTCCTCTTCACCCTTTCCAAAGCTTTTATCACCCCTTTAGAAGCTCTAAACATCAAAAGAAAATAAAGCGGAATACTTCCAAGAACCGATTTTATAAGCATGAGTCTTCCCCCGAAAAACAAGACTTTTTCCTTCCATGAGTTAAGCCTCTTTTTAACCTTGTCTATAATTGTTCCCCAGTGCTTAGCCAACCGCATATTGACTCCGATAGGCATCCATAGGAAGCAAAACGGAAGACACGCTGCTTCACACCTAAGTATCAATGCCAAAGAAACCACTTCCGCATAATCCACCCCAACCCCAAAAACCTTGCTTTTATGGAAATTCACCTTTAAGCCCGATGCAAGAAAAAAGCATCTAAGAATTCTAGCAATATTTACCAAGTTCCCTTCCTCCCATTCACTCACAAACAACACATCATCCTCATAAACAACGTGTGAAATATTCGGCCCGTCATTTGGGAGATTCAAACCTTTAAACACTTGATTTTCAACCGCTCTTCTCATAGCGACACTAAGACCTTACATAACAAGAATGAATAAAAAGGCGACAACGGATCACCTTGTTTCACAACCCCTTTTGTATTTGAATTCCGAAGTTAGGGACCAGTTAACCAAAATCGACGCTTTACCCGATTTTAAACCGCTCATAACTCATAACCCACATCCTCCACTTACTTCCGAAACCCATATGACCCATCACTTCATCTAAAAGAGACCAATCGACGGAGTCGAAAGCTTTGTCAAAATCTACTTTAAAAAGAAGACATTTCTTTTTTCTCTTTTTCACCCAAGATACAATTTCATTTACCACCAAATGGCCATCCAAAATGTGTCTACCTTTTATGTAAGTTGATTGTTCGTACCCTACAATTTTGTGAATCACTTCTTTTAACCTTAGAGCCAAAAGTTTTGACACCACCTTCAACATATAACCAACAAGGTTTATTTGTTTATAATCTTTCAAAACCATTGGGTTCTTCACCTTCGGAATGAGAGAAATTAAGGGAGAGTTTGCAACCGTTATCAAGAGAACCCCGTCTGTGAAACTCGTTCACAAACTCGAAAAAGTCCAATTTGACAACTTCTCAAAAATGTTGAATGAAGCAGAAGGTAAACCCATCTAGTCTCGACGACTTGTTTCCCGCGCAACTCCAAACCTCGACTTTAACTTCTTCTAACGAGAAGGGTCTTTCCAACCAATCCGAATCAGCTGGAGACAATTTAGAGAACCCATCAGCTGCCATATGCAGTCGATTACACCCTAGATCATCAAATTTGGCCGCATAAAAATTGAAGACCTCGTTGCCTACGATAGTCGGATCATCCATCCATGAATCGTTAAAGGATAACCCGTGAATTCTGGACACATTCTTTTATTATTTATTTAGGCATGAAAGAAAGCACTGTTTTCATCTCCCTCAACATCCCATCTCACCTTCGCCTTTTCATCTACGTTTGCCCTTCTTTTAGCTTTTGAATCTGCAAAAGAACCTTTGAATTAACCCGATCTACTAGGTCTTCCCCAGAAAGCTCCACCGCTTCCGCTTTAACTTCGAGCTCGTCTACCACTCTTACAAGAATTTCCCTATCCACGTCTTGTTTCGATTTGCACGACTTTCTTCACTCTTTTAAACACACTTTAAGCGCCTTCAACTTCCTCACTAGGGAAAGTTCTTTCGAACCAAAAGCCTCAACGTTATTCCATGAATTCTCCACCACCTCCTAAAAAACAGTAATCAAAATTGAAACTTTAGCTTATTAAATGACGTGTAGTTTACTCGGAATAATATTTGAGCAAATTATTCGACATGAAAAGTTAAAGGAATAATGGATTTTAATAATCCCAACTATTAGTCTTTAGTTGGCAACGGTCCCAACTTAAAAAATAGTCAGTGGTGGTCACCTTTTTACATATTGTAATCCAATGGATCTTTATTAACAAAACCTTAATTTCTTTTTGTCCCCTTATCCCTTTTGGTTTAGTAAAGGTCCATTGATTTACAATATGTGAAAAAGTGGGACCAGTATTGGTTATTTTTTAAATTGAGACTGTTGTTGGCCAACGGCTTATAGTTGGGATTATAAAAATCCATTATTCCGAATTAAATGATGTGTTTTTACCAATGTTAATGGATGTGACCATATTCAAATAATGTTCTAGTTTTTTTAAATCTAATTCAGGAGCTTTACTCGAAATTATTTAATTCTTATTTAGAGATAATTAAAACTTAAAAACTATATTTAAAAGACTACATGTTATATTAAAAGATTTTAGTAAATTCATCAACTTTAATAAAAGAAAATGTTTAAAAATATTTCAATCAATAATAACCATAATTTGTTCTTTTTTGAGTTTATTTGTTAGTTAATAAAACTAAAATTTGAACATCTATACTATATAATAAAAGAAATCTGATTTTGGACACATGTCATTCAATGAGGGCATCAATAATTTATTGATAAATTTTAAATTTTAAATTAAAAAGATTTAAATATTATATTAAAATTTTATTTTGATTGTAAATCTAAAGTCTAAAATGTGTTTTAAATCTAATCTATAATTTATGGATTTAATTTTGATTTGAAATTATTAAACAAAAACCCATAAAATTAGATAATCGCCATACAAATTATTGTGAAATTGTTATTTGTCATATATAGCGTTTATTTACATTTAATATACGTAATTGTAATTTAAAGACGACAACTATTTTCATATGAGATTTATACCATTCGTATAATATTATTTCATCCAAACAACAATGCATGTAATGTTGTTTGAGTTGTTTACATTTAACTCATATATAAATATTTACATGGTTTCATTATCTATCTATATTATATAATAAAAGAAAACTGATTTGGGACACATGTCATTCAATGAGGGCATCAATAATTGATTGATAAATTTTAAATTTTAAATTAAAAAGATTTAATTGTTATATTAGAATTTTATTTTGATTGTAAATCTAAATTATAAAATGTGTTTTAAATCTAATCTATAATTTATGGATTTAATTTTGATTTGAAATTATTACACAAAAACCCATAAAATTAGTAACCATTTAATCAATTTCGTAAGTTTTACTTTCCCTTCTAGAATCAAATTAGACTTTAAGTTAGATAATTAAAGTTTTGTCAAAAATAAAAAAAATCATTATTTAATATTCAATATATTACATCAAATATTTAGAATTAAACTCCAATTCATTCTAAATACTGGATATGTTTTTTTACTTTTCATATGCTATGCATATTATCTATGTCACATAAAAAAAATCATGTTTTTTTAGATAAGTTTACCATGTCAAATAAGTAATATGCATATTATCTATGTCACATAGAGAACATCATGTATTTTTAGATAAGTTAGATATATGTGTTTTAAAACAAGGTAAACTCTTAACAATAAAAAGTAAATCTAAATTTGGAATGTCATAACCTTTTTTTTTTTAAATTTAGATTTACTTTTTATTTTTTCACTTATATATATGTTTCATTGGTTCAATTGTACATGTAAAGTATTACACTATACATAGTATTTTCTCAACTATAGTTAATTGATTTTATTGATTCAATTTTTGTCTATTCATTTACATTACTTTTATCTGTCTAGAAGTCCCTTTTCAAACCTTTCAAATGGTATGGGACATATTACATTATCAATAATTTTTATTGGTTTCCTTACTAATTGTGATAAAAGTAATTATTTCGTACAATTCATATTGGTTTATAGCTTTGAATACGAGTATACCTTATATTAATGTTAATGATAACGAAGAAACTACATTTGGATGGTAGAAAATATAATATTATGCCAACATTAACCCGTCAAAATAATCTATTATCAAATAAAATCAGACACGTTACCTTTGAACAACAAAATGTCACAATAAATATTAGTAGTGGTACAAAATTTTAAGTTCCTATGACAAATCCTAAAACAAATAACAGATCATATTATTATGAATGGCTATACAAACTTCAATATTTATTTCGCATTTGGTCTGCATATTACTCTATATTATATATACTTAGATCATATTATGAACATATATTTTTTATTTCATATTATAATTATGATTCACCCCGTGTATTACACGGGGCAATAACCTAGTCAGTTTATAGACTAAAAGACTACCTAATATAACATTTAACAGGATTTAAATTCACATTATTTTCGTTGGGTGGCAAACACTAGACCGCTAGATCATGAGTCTAGTAGTCTAAAAGTTTTATCAAAAGACGGTCACATGTTTAAAATTACAAGGTATATATGAGTGAAAGACACGATAATCAAAAAATGAGTATAAAATGATATACGATGCATTGTATGCGTGTTTTGTGGCTAATTATGAGATTTAATTTATAATACTAAATCCAGGTTTGTCGTGACCCGTCACAAGATATTCATTTCAACCTACTATCAAATCAATATTTATACTATCTTAAAAGAGAAAGTCAGTGGCATACAAAAAGACAAAACTGTCCTCACACGCTAATTGAGGATTTAGGGTTACACGTGTTGTCGTCTTCAATCTCTCCACCGCTATTCTTTTCTTGGTTTCGTCGTGTCGTTCTTCAGCGAAGGCTGTCTAATGTGAAAACTAGGGTATGGCATGCTGGCTTTCTTGGCGGTGTTGGTGGCCGACGAGATTTCAGTTGCATCGGCGACAAGAAGCAAGTCGATTTAATCAGTTTCCCTGCAAAGCTTCCGGCGACCTTAGTAGGTTCGACGCTAATCCGGAGAAATCGGCCATTCTCAGAAGTAAGGGGTTGTTTGGCAAATTCTGAATGGTTAAGTGCTGAACACTAAGAGGTCTGAATCATTAAGTGTTGAATGAGTAAGAGGTCTGAATCATTAAAAATCAGTATAATGCTTAACCGTTCAGAGGCAAATGTCTGACCAATTCATATTAGAGGTATTAACCATTCAGACTTAGTATCATGCTTAACCATTCAGAGGTAACTATTTAAACCATTCAGACATCTGCTCACGAAACAAACAATCTTAATCATTAAGTGCTGAATCAGTAAGAGGTCTGAATTATTAAGAACCTCATTAAGAGCTAAACAAACAGCCCCTAAGTTAGTTAGCCGGTTGTCTTCCCTTTCCTCTTATACATTTGACTTCCGTTTTATGAAATTTGGTTGAATTTTTAATGGCTTTAGCTTTCTTTGTGTCTTGCATTAATGGTTTCTTCTAATTAATAAGACATTTTTGCTCTCGTGTTCGGGTGTTTTTTGTTGTCGGATTTGTTGTAGAGTTTGCTTTAGGAATTTGAGATTTGAAATGTTAGGTAAATGTATGAATGAATGTGTGTTTGATTTTGTATGTGAAGTTATTTGAAGCTGAAACTTAGAATGTAGGTAAGTTTGAAATCTGTTAAAATATGTTGTTGAGCTCTTAAACAGTTTATGTCGCGAGCTGAAGCCAATAAATGGTTTAGAGAGGTACTTGTGGCTTCTGGTGATGCTAGACGATCACTATAAGAGTGCGGTCACTATTAGTTATGTGGATGCCAGGGATGGACCTAAAACTGGTCTTCGCCTGTTGAAGTGACAAGAGGCTCGAGTAGTTTTTACTCAGCCAGGTAAGAAACAACACCATTCAAGCCCATTTACAAATGAAACATTTAATGCAAAATATTTTAGGCTCCAGCCCTCTTTACATACAAGTTTAGGTTGTTAAGCACTCAATAGTGATGAGACCAGAAAAAGATAAATTAAGAAGAAAATACGCTACTGGTTGCTAAAATACGAAAATGATAAGGATGTTCAAGGATAGTTCATTCACCATTTATCTTAAATTTCAACCCATCACCTATATAGGGGTGATGGATCCCTTTTATTGTCCGTGTTGCATCCAATTTGTACTGTGGGATTTTTTGTAACAAAGGATGGGTAGTAGTGCGTGATCTGGAGCGCCATTGGTGCTTCAAGGTATGGTTGGTTCAACCGGAGGTAGCATGCTCTAGCGTGAGTAAGATGGGAGTGTCGATAGAGAACACGTAATAGTTTCCATACCTTATGCTCCGAGAGGAGTATTTATTCAGGCCTTGGAGTTAGAAAGTGCAAGGCGGGCAGGGACAATAGGGTTCTCGAAGCCAAGGTGCAAGTCGAACGCATCTTTTGTAGAACAATTATGAATTATATATAAAGCACATTTCAAATACAGGACACATTAACTAATAAACTATGTTTACATAATCGGAGTAATGAATTGAAATAGAATCCCTTATGGTCCTCTACTCCTCTATTCGTTGGTTTTAGACAAAATTTGTTCAGCAGCGTCTTGAGCCATAAAAAAGAAGCCAACAGGTAGAACATAGCACATTTACCTTTTAAGTTAAGTAAATAACACAATGACTATTTTAGGTGTACTACTTGGTTTAAAATAGGTTTGCTGCTTGGTTTAAAAATAGGTCTGTTGCTTGGTTTAAAAAGCCGAGAGGCGCTCCAAGGCATTTTTGCTCTGAAAGCTGAGGCACATTCCTGTGAAGAATGAATCGAATGATGGAATCAGGTGGCTGCTCTAGTGACTTTGGAGCTGACCAAGTCGGTTCCTACTTTCAGAGGTACAATAAAAACATACTTAAACTATTTTCCTATTATATAACTTAAATCTGACCATTTTTGTGAGTGCATAATGTCTATCACTTCTGTCAATCACGTATCGTAACTTAAGCAAATGAAACAAGACTGGTGCTGATCAGGAGAAATCATGAAGTTCATGTGCTTTGAAGCAGCTTCGTATGAAGGCAACTTGTTAGCCTCGTACGAAGGTAGAACTACTATATATATGTGTGTGTAGGTCTTGTTCATTTGTAACTTTTGAGCAACTTTGAGGTGAAGCTCTGCTCGTCTGATTTCTTGGTTTTGTACTGCCAAAGTATCAATAGAAATTAGTGTTAATTACTTCTTTGTGTCTGATCCACACACGTGATTGGATTCCGCACAGCTTACGTGTTCGTACGCATTCAACGGTCAAGGAATCGATCCAGGATTCAAGTCCACAAGTGGTATCAGAGCGGGTGATTGTTTGCACGGATTGAAGACACGAAGATTCAAGATTCTTCATCAGATTCAGAGCCGAAATCATCATTTTCTTCATATCTTCTTCTACTCATCTTCTACACTTTTTCTTTGAACTTAAATCTCAGATCTACGACGTTTCCACGGTTAAAATTGGATAAATTTTGAATATGTTGTGTGAAAACCGTTTTTAAACAATCCTACAAAGTTTCAGATCAGAATTCAAGCAAAATCATACTCAAATCAGTAAAAAACTTTGAAAACCATGACTAGGTTCTTCGCAGCTTAGCTTCGTATGAAGGCACACGTTGTAGCTTCGTACGAACCAACGTTAATAGTTGGGATCTTGTTAAGTTTGGCTTCGTACGAACCCAGATCTTTAACTTCGTACGAACCAGGACTTTTGGGCTAGGTAGCTTCGTACAATCAGAGTGTTGTGTGTTATGTGTTGTTTCGTACAAACCTAGAATTCCACCTTCGTACGAACAGGGTTTTGTGGTGTTTAATTTTCAGATCTGATTAAGTGTTTGATTGTGTGTTTGCAGGTAATCATGGCTGGAGAATTTTATAACGAGTTTTATAACACGTTTACTTCTGAGTCATCTGAAATAACAACTGTTGCACTGAAATGTATTTCAAAAGCTATAAATGAAAATATAAAACATGAAAAATTTTATGGAACTCATTCTAAACCACCAAAACTTGATAACATTGAAGATTATACTTGGTGGAAAGAGAGGTTTCTTAACTGGGCAAAAGCATATGCTCATGAAAGTTGGTTTTGTATGGAATTCGGGTATAAAAAGCCAAGAAATGATAAAAATGAAGAAATTGAACTTGGAGATTTAGACACTGAAGACATAAAAGTATTTTCTCATGACCAAAGGATAATCGCATTAATTCAACAATCGATGAGAGATGATATCTTTGCATTACTTAATCATGATGGGTCTTCAAAATCTGTGTGGGAAGCGTTGCGAGTGAAAGCTGAGGGAGGAAAGCAAATTAAAAAGAACAAAATATCATTGCTTAAGAAAGAATTCGATCTATTTGACAGTATAAAAGGTGAAACTGTGAGACAAATGATTGAGAGATTTTGTCATCTAAAAATTTAACTTGACATGTTCGGGATAACAAAAACTCGAGAAGAAATCATTGACAAAGTTATTGAAGCTTTACCACGTCCAGATCATTGGGAAACCTTTGTCTTTATTTTGAAAAATGTACTGTTTGATGAGATTACCTTGGATGCATTGATTGAGAAGATTGAAAGTCATGAGCTCGAGTTGCAAAAACAGAACAAAATGAGCAACTCTACCTATCAGCAAAATGTGGGTCTTTACTACAAAGGAAGCTTACCGTCAACCAATGAGTCACCAAAGAATGGTATTGCTTTCAGTGTCGAAAAGTCAAAAGATTCATCGAAAGGTAGTTCACCATCAAGTTGCAATCCAGGTTATCAATCTTTTTCAACTCCTTCAAATGCAGTAGAACCTGAAGAGATCCATTGCAAAATTGCCTTGAAATTGAAAAATTCTCCTACATCGAGTATCAATGCTGCTAAACAACAGATGAGTTTCCTAGCATCGATTCTGGAGTCATACGACAGTCTGGTAGCAGGGAGAATCGGCAATCCCGAATTAACAAAAGAAGATTATGACCAGATAGATCCAGAGGAGATGGAGCTCATTGATATTAGATGGTGTTTAGCTAGTGACATTCGAAGAGCACAACGCTATATGGAGATAACAGGCAGAAATGATCTTGGAGGGTTGATAAGCACCAAGTTAGGATTTGACAAGTCAAAAGTCACATGTTTCCGGTGTAAACAGAAGGGCCATTTTAAAAGAGAGTGTGTTAACCGGGAAGTAACTGATCATGGGAATCCATTCCATGACCACTACTACAAAAAGGCCATCTACCATAAAAACAGTGAGCATTCGTCAAAACCAAATCTAAAGCAAATTGCTAAAGGTTCATCAAAAGAAAAAAAACAAGCTTTATTGGTTCAAGGTGCTAGACCCACGATAATTCATAGGGACTAAGGGTTTAACTGGGGTAAATATTTAAAAGATGAGAGAGCGTTGGTTGCTGAAGTGAAAGAGAAAACGAAAGAAGAAATTCTGCAAGAGAAAACGTACAAAGAAAGACATTTTGTAGATTGCAGAATAGAAGAAATGCAAAAAGAGTACGAAGAAGCTAGAAGTTATGGAAGATGGGACAAGAAAAGAGAGTGTTATATCAATCGAAAAGGAGATCCTGTTGTTCATAAAAGCCAAGTGGTGTACAATGATGTTCTTGCAGTTATTCCTTTGTCTAGAGAATATTATTCGTAGAAAGCATCAGATAAAGATTATCTCAAGAAGCTGGATAAGATAATCAGAGATGTAATGGCAGTAAGCTTGAAAAGAGAGACGAAGAGAGAATGAAACAGAGTGTTGAAAAGATGGTGGATGAGTGGAAAGAGACAGCAGGTAAAAAAGATGGTGAAGGTGAAAAGATAGAAGAAGAGGTAAAGAAAAAAGAAGCTGGTGAAGAGAAACATGAGAAAGTTGATGAGAAGTTGGTTGGTGAAGTTGATGCTTGTGAAGCTGGTGCTGAGGTACATCAGGAGCAGGAAGAAGATCAAAAGTAGACGGCAAAAGAAGCCGAAGTGCCAAATACTGAGGTAATAACTTCAACTGAATCTTCTGAAATGTTAGATAAAACTGTTGAACAGTGCAAGAAATGCATGGAAACGTGCAATGCTAAAATCGAAAGAGTTTTCTAAAATCGAAAGAGTTTTCAAAGATAAATATAAAGAAATGTTTGAAAATGAAAAGGCTTTAAAAGATAACGATGAAAAGCTGACACAAAAATGTAAGATTTTAGAAAAAGAAAATGAGATTTTGAAAGAAAAATGTTCAACAATGACTGAAGAATGTTTACAAAAAGAAAATGCAAGTTCAAGAAATGAAAAAAAAAACATGATTTAATCAAACTTCCATATCATATTACAAAAGAGTCATATGAAGCAGTGAAAATCCAAATGAAACTTGTTTAATCTAGATTGTCACAATGTTCTGAAAGGCTTAAACGACAATATTCAATAAAGCAAAAAGTTATAAATTCGTATATTGAAGAGGTTGCTGAGCTTAAACGTAAAATAGTTGAATTAGAACAAGATAATAACAAGTTACACAACTATCATGCTTCATCATATGTTCTTGAACGTATTTTCAACATAAAACCAGATGATAAAGATTATGAGAAAAAACAAGAAAGGAATTGGCTCAGAATATCATTAGGTTCCACCACCGTTTGAGAAAAAGTTCACATTCTATGATGACGAGAAGGTGGAAAAAGCTTTCAACATGGTTGATCAATTGCCAGAAAATATTGACGTAACCTATTCCAAATCTGATGATACTAGTGATTCAGAGGTGGTAGGTAAGGTCGTTGAAAGTGTTTTGCAAGATGATTATACCATAACAGATAAGTCCGAGTCACAGGATGAAAATGAGGGAAGTTTTCATGAAAGTTATCTTAAAAATTCAAAATATGAGAAAGATCCGAATGATGATCCGATAGGATTGGCTTATACTATGATTGGATCGGACAAATTATTCTCAGATATTGAAGTCCCGATTCAGAATGTGATTTCAGAAAAGATTGATAAAGTTTTCAAACTGGTAGAAATTGAAAAGTCTGAAATTGAAAAATTTGCTGGCAAGAGTAAGAAAACTTTTTATAGCAAACCTAGTTATAAAAAGAAAAATATGAAGGCTGGGTTGGGTTATAAAATGAAACAAAATCAAAAGAAACGATTTGAAAAAACAAACTTTCACAAAAAATATGAACTTTGTTCACAGAACAAGTTCAGGAGAAGAGAAAGAACTCCAATTTAGACGACAGTCTAATGAAGAGTTCTATGCTCAAAAGAAACAACAACAACAGGTCAAAGAAGTTTCAAAGAGAACATGCTTTAACTGTGATCAAATTGGACATCTTGGTCGCAAGTGTCCAAATCTTAAATCTGTTGGTGTTGCAAAAAGGAAGTCTGATATTGTGAATCAGAAATCAACCAAGTTTGAATCAAAACAAACTTGGAAGACGAAAATATTAAAGACGGAATCACAACAATCTTGGAAACCGGTGACACCCAGATTTAGAACCACACAATGTTGGAAAACAACGGTTGATATGACAAAATCACATAAATTTTGGAAACCAAGAGTTGATTTGTCTAAACAAAACGTTCAAAATGAACGATTTTATCAAAGGTGTGTTTTAAAAGGTAAAATTTGGGTGGTCAAACAACAAAAGAATTCTGAAAAAGAGAAAATTAAAGAAAATGTGTTTGAAAAGAATGATCGAAATTATCCAGTTCTACTTGGAAAGATTTATGTTCAGTTACCTGAGTATAAACAGGCTTGGGTTGCATTATTCAAGTAATTGAATGAATTGAATATGCAGGTGCTCCAGATGGTAACTGATTGTCAAGACGAAACACGGAGCAGCCTGGCACCGAAGGAGGAGGATCCCTGCATCTGAAAACAGGGAGTTTGTTTGTTTTTGTACATAAATAAACCATAATTTAAAACCCTAAAAATAGAATATTTTAAAAACCAAAAATATGTTTTTATTTTATCAAATATTGAAAAATGAAAAAAAATATGTTTGTTTTTAAATTTGTCAAAAATCAAAAATTTCAAAAATATGTTGATTGAATATGCCGAAACCCTCACGGCTGAACAAACATGATTATTTCACAAGTGACTAAATGGTTTTAACATTGTTGTAAATCATGGGGGTACTTTCTGCAAAACAGAGCATGTGAAGCAGAAAATGGATGGCGAGACAAAGCTATCTGCATCGAGTTGTTAAATTTTCTTTAAATGTTTTAGATTTTAGGGGGAGTAAATATTTTCAGAAAATACAAAAACATTCGAAACTTTGAAAAAGCCAAAAACAATAGAAAATTCAAAAAGAGTTTTGTGTAAAAAGAGGAAATGATAGTATATCAGTAGACAATCACAGTACGCTAAAGAAATGAAAAGTAAAATGTGATAAACGGTTTCACTGATGATATGCCAGCAGGTTTTTACACATTTAGTAGATTGTCTTCGAGATATAAACTTAAATATCAATAAACTTACTTATCTCGTGGGCAATATCTCTCGGATATATGGGTAACCCCCGAAATCTCACTTGAGACGTTACCTGATTCTGAAATACTAGGTCTTTATACTATTTGAGATATGGGGTATTATACCTGGTCTTCTGATTTTGCGTCAGCAATGCCCTAGACCTCGTATAATACTTTACGCGCTTTAAAAAGTTTTCCCTCTGCATAAAAATTGAGAAAATATCGAAAGATATCAATCAAGTGCAATTGTAAAGAAGATCCCTAAGTGGGACACCTAAAGTCGAGCCTTCATCTCTTTGACTGAACGGTAGTTCATACCTGAGCTCTCAAGGCCTCACATTAACCCAGAGTACATATATCAATATAGTATATTCACCTGTAGGACTGAATCTAGGAAATCTTGATATGGGAATATATTCTGAGGTGGGACATGCGAATAAGTTAAGTGCTTAAAACACTAATCTTGTATCTCGAATCAGTTGAACTTTGTGCGAGAATTTAAGTGGATCAGTATACTGACAATCTAAGTGAATCGTTTAGAACTTAAAGTGTTTATAGCTCAACGGTGCTAGTGATTTGTCATAAACTGATATGATCCTCTAACATGAACTCAAACAAAAATATTGGCTGTAAATATTTCTTTACTGTTTTATATTAAATAAAAAATCACAAAAAGATTTTAGGGGTGTTTTAGCATAAACTTTGAAAAAGTCAAAAAGATTTTGTTCTGCTTTATTTTTGACAACCGATGTCTGAATGCTGAGTTTCAAAATCTGAGTACGCTGAACATGTTTCTAAAAATAAACAAGTTCATAAATTTGAAACTTGAGGTTTTAAAATGAAAAATTTCAAAAATAGTTTGTGAAATCTCCAAGGTCATTAAGTTGGACTTGGATGATAAATCGTGAGGTTTTTTGATACTTAAATTGTCAAATACATAAGGTTATTTGATAGGGGGGGGGGGGAGTCAGGAAATCCTGGGATATACCATACTGTCACATCTTTATGTGGAGCCAGGTTACTGATTTTGAATATTTGTGTTTAAGGGCCAGGCAATAGTACCTGGGAAAACCTAAAAAGCTTTCATTGTTAAACATTTGTGTTAGTAGCTAGGTTTTCGATGTTGAACATTAAATTTTCAAATATCTTACAAATGGTTTGAGATTTTACAGATGAAAAAGCCAGATTACGATCCTGATAGTTGAGGCTAAGGGGGAGTCTGAAGACAAGCTCAATGTAACAACTGGCACTTTTCCATGTATTTCGTACAATAATAAACAGTAATTTATGCTTTAATGACTGTGCATGATTGAATTAACAAGACTAATGAATTTTGATTACTGTCATATGCATACAAAGGCATTTCATGTTGCAAGACTGTTCATCAATATTACATGCAACACAATATGGTACAATAAGTGCACAGAACAAAGTTAGCACAGTTATCAGACAAACTAGAAGTACTGATGGGATTTCAGTACTCAGATAGACATGATGTAAAGACATAGAATGAGCCCCAGAACCAAGTGTTACACTAGAATAGTGTGTAGGAAAGTAGGGTTACAAAACTGCCTTCCTAGTGATGATTTAGGTGCCGGAAAGTGCCAGAAACACACTAAAACTGCATAATTCTGCAGAAAACACCAAAATTCAGCAATTTTCAGCTTTTTAACAACAAAATATAATGCAGAATTATGGTTTAATGGTCCAGAATACCTTCCTAAGTGTCGGGAATCAAAACTGTTATAAAAGCTTACATAAAGCACACTAAACTGCGTAATTTAGCACTTTAACGAACCGGTAACCAACCGAACAACCGGACACTACCCGAAACACCTTTTCACTAGAAGCACTGTTTTAGTGTTACAAAGCTAGTTGTGGTCACCGAACATCATAACACCTCCTATAAACACATAACACATATAACCCTAACTAACTACCTTACAATCTAACAAAACTCTTTAACTTAACATTACCACACAATTAGACCCGCCCCCCCTCATAATCGGTTAGACAAGGGGCCCACAAAGGGGATTTCTTTCTAATATTATATTAGATAATGTTGGATGAATCTTGAACATAATACACCTTGTGTTACAAGTCTTACACTTCTCATTTCACCATTGTTCAAGCTCCATAAACTTCTCTCCCTCTCTTAATAAGCTACGGCCAACACCCCTAAACTCACTATCAATTTTTCTAGCAACCTTCCAAGTATTCTAAGGTGATTGTAAGGTGTCTCAAGCCTATCTAAGAAAGTGGGAAGCAACAAAATTGGAAGGACATTCACAAGGAGCTCTTAACCACTCCAAATCTTCATCATCTTCATCCTTGTTCTTCCCTAGCCATAGTGCTAGTAGTAAGCCCCTTTAACCATGTTTTCACTTCTAATTTTAGTGGTTAAAGTGTTATGTAACTTGTTAATCAAGAAACATGAAGATGAACATAAATATAAAGCTAAACAACATGAAGAAATTTTTTTTTAAGGGTATGTAGTTTACTTGATTGTTGATTTCTTATGTTTATGATGTTAATCATCATAAGAAGCTTGCTTGATTGTGATTAAACCCATGATCTAGCAAGTGAGAGGATGAATCTTGTGAAAAACAAAATGATCATCCTTTATGTTTCACATGAACTTGAAAATGAAGATGTTTTTGTGTATGATGATGATGATGATGGTTACATGTTATAAGACTTGTAAATGGATGATTTCAAAAATAGTTTTCTCAAGAAACCAAAGTTATCTACAAGATTTACAAGATCATGATTTTTAAAGAAACTAATCATATTTTAGTGATTAAATCAAGACTAGAAACATGTTGTTAACAAGAAAAATACAAGAAGAAATATTTTTAGAAAACCTTCATACAAGTTGTAAAGGACTAAATTTCACAAGAAATGGATTTATAAACAAATGGCCACATTTTTAAGGGTAAGTAAACCTACTTAACAATATATTAAATTACTACAAATTTTTACAAAGTTTCAAGTTCATGATGTAGTGTAAATTGCATGATTTTGGCTCATGGTAAGTCTTGAATGATTTGTTGATGATTGATGAAGATTTTAAAAGAAAATTAAATGCTTTAAAAGCATGGAAACCTCCGTTTTTAAGGGGAAACTATGGGAAAATTTTTGTAGAATTTAAACACTTAGAAAAATATTTTTAAACATGTGTTTATAAGTAAATTTTAACCATGGTTTTTCATATAAAATTTGCCATACTTTTTGTCACAAAAATTACAAATATTAGAGGTTGATTTTTGATAAATAAAAGTGAATAAGTATATATTTAGGAAAATATATATTTAGATGTCACAATTTGTGTGATTACTTGTATATTATGTGTATTAGTTATATTATCTTAGGACTTGAAAATAATATAACTTGCCAAAATACCAAAAATTATAATACAAGATATTACCAAAATTCCAAGAAAACAAATATATAATTTATACCCGAATATTGGACAAACCGAACACAGACGTATAGGCTACACTTATGTATATATTCCGGAAATAGATTTAAATTTTGGCAAACGATTTAAACAGGTATTTTGGACACCATAGAAACAGAAATTATGATTTTTACAAGTATTACAAAAATATATCATATTTTTACCAAGTAGAAAATATATTATTTTGAGTGGAGAAAAATAAATATATTTTCTTGAACGATTCGAAGATATATTATTTTTAAAGGCAATATATATAGTTTCTTGAACAAATTAAGAATGTATTATTTTGGGAGAAAAATGGATTTATAAATATTTTCTAAGATAATCTTGAAAATATATTATTTTTGAGATTTATGTGAAAATATAATTATTTTGCCAAGAAAGATTTATAGATATTTTTCTATAAAAGTTTTCTTAAAATTCATATGTTTTAAGAATATAAATTGGTGATCTTTAGTTTACTTAAGAATAATAATCCGGAAAATAAAATACAAGATTAAGTATAAAATACTTAATGAATGCAAGAAAATACTTATTCTCGTACGTACAAATGCACACTGGAATACGTCACCAATACTTGGCAAAATACACAAGACTAAAAATACACAAGTATGATTATACCCTTACTTGGGAAAATACATATGTGGAAATACATAATAAACCAAGTTAAAATATATTATTTTAACAATATCCAAAATAATTGGATGAATATAATTTAAGTTAAAATATTACTATTTTAACTAACAAGTATATACTTGGGAATTATAAAATGTACATCAAAGGTGTAACTCAAAATATACCAAGAATTCCAAAATAAGTCCTAATGAACAACTAAGACAAAGAGTCGTTACACGACCTAAACGTCTAATAACACATGGCACGTGTGTAGGTAGTTGTATAACTCGTAGCGGGACCTTTGATTATACGAGACAACTGGACGCAAACTTGTGAGTTCATGTCCCCCTTTTCTCTTAACTGTTTTCGGATTTATAACTCTCGAGGGTGAAATACATGTTAAATATGTTTCAATGGTTTGATTTGGCTATGAAATGAACTATTAGATCATGTGAGCATAGGCTGAAACTGAAATATCAATAACTCTCATAAGAAACATGGACAAAGGTTAGATCTAACGGGTACGGCCGAGCCCCACTCATGGTCCTTATGTGACCACTTAGAGTGCTGTTATGTCCCAGTCGAGGTGATTCAGCAAGGGTCAAGGGGATTTGACACAGTCAAGGTGATTTAATACGGTCAAGGGAATTTGACACAATCAAGGTGATTTGACACAGTCGAGGGGAATTCGACATAGTCGAGGGAATTCGACACTAATAATAGCCTACTCGGGTTGAGTACTCCCTATGTCTTCACATACATTAATGTCCTTGCAAAACATTAATTGATCTATTCATAGACGCTTTTCATATCCGTTTTCAAAGGAGTCTCTCAAGTGTTTACAAGTTTATCAGTACTCATACAAAACGCATGAACTCGCTCAAATTTTGTTGATGTTTTCCAAATTACATGTATTTCATGAAACAAGTTGGATCTTGGGCGCTGGTGTTGTTTCGGGATGTAAATTTCAAGTTTAGATGTCGTCCACTTTTGTTGGTTTGTAACTTAATCAGAGGTTGTGTTGTTTGAAACTTACATGGCTGGTGTTTATAATATTTTAAACTTTATGAATGGATGAACATCATTTTGATCATATAGTTGTTTATTATAATCGAATGCAATGAGAACCGATCAAGTCACACGCATACGCTTCCGCAAAAGTCAGGGTGTAACAGTTTGGTATCAGAGCTTTGATTGTAGTGAACTAGGATTCCTTCTCGAGTCTAGACTACAATCACTAGGACTCTCTCACGAAAACATTTGTACAAAAAGGTTTTTCATTGCAATTACGAAAGCACCAAGATCCATGAGTCAAACATTTTTCAAAGAAAAGACAAGGCAGGGACATTAGTAGGGAGGAGAATACCCCAAATTAAAGTGCCAATTGAGGTATAGTCTATGTGAGATAGACTTGCCGAAGACAAAATGACCCCCCTCCCTCCGAAAGGACAAACGAGAGTTATATGTGACATGATGCATTTATTTGCTTGTTTATACTAAGTAACATATTTATTCATTAATATATATGCGTATAAGTGTACGGAATAATTATTGACGTGAACGAGATACCTTCGACTCCGAATCCTATTATTGTTCTTGACTCGCACGATGAGAGTTGTCATACCCCGACCATGTTAAAACAACAAACCGTGGTGGAAACGTCGGGGAGTGTCGTAACAGAATTATTATTTCACAACCATGGATACAAAAAGTTTCGTTTTATTAGAATATTTACATTAACATTGTCTTAAAACCAAAACCAACAAGTTACATATCGACTAATATTGTTATTATGTCACTAAGGCCTCGTCCAGATCCTATGTGACTCATGCATCCTAGCAATCAACATCAAGCAACATCACCTGAAACATATGTAAAAACAAAGTCAGCAAAGAAATGCTGGCGAGCACATAGGTTTTATAAGAGTGTCGGATTCATGGCTAGTTTACATGTTGCAATACCTTATTAAAAACCTCGTTTTGAAAAGACTATAATATTGCAGCATAATTAACCAACCCAAATCAAGCGGGTTATAATTTATAAAACCTCGTAGCCATGATTCTTAACCCAAAAACATTTGTGTTAGTAAACCAAATTGTAAAACATTTCATATTAACTCGTTTAATAAATCTCGTATGGTTTATATCCATTCGAAAATATTGTTATGTGACATCGTTTCAAAGTCGTTTACCCAAGTGAACTAAATAACGCCACGGTATGTAATATGTTGAAAACACTTATATGTTGAAAACACTTATATATAAGAAGTACCAGTGGCGTATCTACCATGTTTTCACCACATTACACCCGTCCCGTTATCTAAACACTTAACCAAAAACCAATCGTTTATCCAATTCGTTTAACTTGTTCAAATCGTTTCAAAATCGTTTAAATCATTTAAATCATCCTTGTTTTAATTGTGAAAACTATTTTTGGTCGTCTCGCTAATAACATTCAAACCTTCGTGACTCGATTATCTTGCTTCTATTATTAACAATCCACCAAAGGGTAAGTTAACAATCACTGATTCAGTCGTTACCCACCTAACCTACACATAACCATGGGTGCAGTTTGATAACGGGATTTTTCAGATCCTATGGTACCATAACCTAATACTGGTCGGTTCAGCCAAAATTAATGAATGTCATTCGTTATGTAACTACAACCAACAAGTTCGTTTACATTATCGAAATCGTTATTAGTTTAGTATAAACCATCTTAATCGTTTTTGAAACCATTGTTAAAATATCGAAATCGTTTTGATACATATGAATCACCCCAAAACAATTGAAAACAGTAAAATAGGGGAACTATGTACTCACATGAAGTGCAAAGTATCCTCAATCAATAGAACTTCAACAAACTCAAGTAAACCAGAGAAATCAAGCAGCACCTAGTAATCGAATCACTAGTAAATAAATTGACACCTCAATCGGAAGATCGGATAGAGTGAGGTCTTGTAAACCAAATGAGTGTTGGGACCCATTTGATATGGTTTAACAAAGTCTACATTCTAGATCGGGACTTAATCTAAGTGCTTTCGACCCATTACTACCCATTAAGGTAGCTGACGTTACTTTAACGAGTCGTTCGCGCAAAGCGCGTTCGAGACGTCTAACTAGTCCTATGACAAGTCTTATATGCCTAAACATGTTGCATAATCCATTAAGTGACAAAAGTTTATGTTACATATGCTTAATTATCAATTATGCATGAAAAGGGCATTTTGGTCATTTACCTAAGGCATATAAACTACCTATCATACAACTAATTAAACCTAAGTGACCATAAGGTATAACCTTGGAAGGTTATTCCCTACGTGTTGGGATTGAACCCTACCAGAGGAACAGATAATTAAAGCCAAAACTGGATCAGCGCAGTGGATCCAGAATAAGCAGATGTTGCATACAAGTCTCTCCCCTTGAAAGTGGTTTCAACATCTGTTGACCTCCCATCTGCTGATTGTGCAAACTGTTGATCAAGTAAAGGCCCGATGAAAGACTAAAGCTCTGCTGTTTAATCTACTGCCTTGAGTCAAGCACTGCTGATCCGGACAAGTACTGCTGGGTTCACAGCAGTGGAAGGATGCAACAGTTATTAGATGTCTTTTATGTAATGAATTGTAATAGCAGTTGTTATCATAGCAGTGTTTGTATTGATCAGAGGTTAGAGTTTGTTAGGAGGTTAGATGTCACTTTCATGGTGACGTCAGCTTAGATGCTCAGTGGTTTTCTAGTGCCTATAAATTAAACAGTGCTCTGTACTGTTCTATTAGTTCTTTGCAAAACCGTCTTCTCTGCATGAACAAACACTGAGCTCTGGCTGAGGGGGAGTTTGTATTAAGCATTTCTTTGTAATCGTTGTTGAAACTAAATTCAATCTTTCGGTTCTTTGTGAAAAGTGTTTAATCAAAGCAATACTCTCGTTTGATTGTATGCAAAGTTTGTTTCCATCTTAATTCCGCTGCACAACTCATCCATCTTCATTCTAATTCAAACGAAAAATACAATCAAAACCAAACTCAGATCCAACAATTGGTATCAGATCAGGGACAGTCAAATTTGATTTAACAATCATTTTGACATAAATAATTCAGCTCAAAATCGTTGATGTCGATAGTTTGTTCGGTTTGTTGAAAAACAGAGTAAGGTTTAATCACCATTAAAGTTGATTAATCAGTGCCTGTAAATCAACCAGGATGACGTCACAATCACAAGATGATAAGAATAACATTGGCTCGCTTTTTAAACCACCTATGCTTAAACGTAATGAATACAACATCTAGGAGAGAAGGATGGGTCACATCCTTGCTCAACAGAACAATGGATGTTGGAGGTCTGTTGTTTTTGGTCCCCATGTTCCTATGGTGCCAAGTGCTGAGGACGCAAAGAAGTTCGTTCCTAAACCAACTGAAACTGATTTTCAAAAGTTCGAACTCGATGCCAAAGCATTTAGCATCATAGCATCCGCATTACCCAATGAGATCTATGCTGGACTGTTACACTGTAACAGTGCCAAAGAGCTATGGGATGCGTTGAAGGAACAGTTTGGGGGGACAGAAGAAGTCATTGAAAACAACAGGGAAATCCTGAATCAGCAGTATGAAACATTTTGTCACATCAAGGGTGAATCACTGACTCAGCAATTTGAGCGATTCAGTTGTCTCATTAGTGAACTAAGGCTTGTTAAAGTAACTTTTCCAAATTCAACTCAAAATAGCAGGTTCCTTAGGTCACTACCAGAAAAATGGGAGACCATAGCTTTTGTCACTAGAAACTCTGCTGAGTTCAAAGATCCGACCCTGACCCAACTTCATTGTAGACTCCTGACCTATGAAAGGGAGTTGAACCAGAAAAAGAAGTTGCAAGAGTCTGGAAAAGTTGCTGATGATTATTCATTAGGTAGCACAGCTCTTTTTGCTCAGGAAGAATCTGGTAGCAGTGGTAAGGATCAGGGTTATGATCACTTCATTGATATAACTGCTGGTGGAAATTTTAACAACCCTGATCCTCACTCTGCAAATTATGCTTTTACTGCAAACGGTGAAAACCAGATGTCAGATAATTTGTGCTTTGAACTCAATGATTTGCAACATTTTGATCCCACTGACTTAGAAGAGATGGACATTTTGCATCAGTTGGCTTTGCTTAGTGTAAGAACAAGCAAATTCTACAAAAGAACAGGGAGAAATTTCCCAGGGTTACATGGGAATCTAAGGGTTGGGTTGGATAAATCGAAAATCAAGTGTTACAAGTGCAATAGGCTAGGTCATTTTGCTAGGGAATGCAGGAGTCAAACTACTGGTCCTATAATCACTCATCCTAGCTCAAACCCTAGACCTCAAAATCAAAGCACTGTACACTATACCCAATATACCCCTGCAGCTCATGTTAACACTTCTCACTATGCTGTTGCCCCTGTGCCTGTGCATTATGTCCAAACCACTGTTCCAAAAATTCAGTACGTATAAACCCCTGTCCCTCAGGCACAAGTGCAAACTGTTGCACCTCAAACAGCTGCTCCAGCAGCAGTACAACCAGATCAGTAAAGCTTCTTCACTCAAGGCTTTGTTGACTGGAGCAGTATGCCTGATGAGCTTGGTGATGAAAATTTTGCACTCTATGCCTTTAATGAACCTTCTAATGATGAATTTTGTTTGATGGCATTAGAGTCAATACCAGAGGGGATTGAAACTGAAGGTGAACAGCTAAGTACTGAAACAGTGGATATGGTGACTGAAGCTGCTGGGAGAAAGTTCAGGAACCCTGATTGAACCACTGACAGATCCATGCTCCGGAGAGGATAAAGAAGAAGAGGAAGAGAAGAAAGCAGGTGAGAAAGAAGTTAGAGCTGATGATGAAGAAAATCATCAATGTGATTGTGCAATGATGGCTGCTGCCAAGGTATCTCCTCAAGTTCTTGAAAAACTGTGTTCTGACAATTGCATTATTGCTTTTGCTAACATTAAATAGGTAAATGAAAACCTTCGGGATAAAATCTTAACTGATGAAGTCAAATTTGAAAGATCTTTAAAAGAACTTAAAAACAAATTGACGGAAAAGGAAAAAGAGATCAGCAGTCTGAAAGAAGAGCAGAGCATAACCAAAACCCAACTCCAAACTATGGTAGAAAATACCAAGTTTGCAAAAATGGAGTTGGAGTCCACCCAGATCACCTGTGAAAAATGGGTGGAATCATGCAAAGGGTATGAGGTTATGCTTGAAAAACAGATAAAAAGCAATGTGAAATTTGGTGTTGGTTATAGAAAACATGATGATGAAAACACTGCTTTTGAAAAATCTGTTCAAACCACTGATGAAACAACTGAGTTCATCCCCACAAACAAGAATGGCCAAGAAGTGAAAATCACTGATAAACTTGGTAACAAAATCACACTTGACAGACCAGTGGGATCCTCTACTTTCGAGGAGCTTGAGAAATACCAGTTTAAACCCACATGGTCTGATTAGTGTGACATTCTTGAAAATTTCAAGCCCATGGGCTTTACAACCCCTGATGGTGTTAAAGCTCCAAAAGCTAAAGTCATTCCACTCAAGGACATCCCAACAGAGGTTAAAAACTCTGTTGCAAAGGAGTCCGAAAAGAGAAAGAAGAAAGAAAAGATCAATAACCTGTTTTGTGAATTTTGTGAGAAAAGGAATCATCTAACAAAAGACTGTTTCCATTTAAAAGCATATGATTTAAACAAAACAAGTGTCATTGTTCCTGCTGAAAGCTGCATTGTCTGTGGTAAAACAAACCACAAAACTCAAGCATGTGTGTATCTCAAAAACTTTGATGTGAAAAAGAATGAGTACATTGCTAAAACATCCTTGAGTCCATTAACATCATCTGTCAAATTCACCAAAAATCAACCACTGTTTGTGCCAATTCAAACAGCTGTCACAAAACAGCTGAACCAAACATCTGTCAAAAGAGATGTTCAGGTTACTGATGCACCCCCTACCAATCAATACAGAAGAGGTAAGGAGAAACAGTCTTACCAAAGGATTCCACACGTTTATGAGACCTACAAAAGGCCCTCTAAACCTAAAGTGAACAGGCATCCTTTTGGGTACCAACAGGTGATTGGTCAAGACCCCCAACAGTGGTTAGCAAGAAACAGTCCTAAAACTGTCCAAACCCCTGACCTAACCACTGTCCATCAATGTGCATCCATCCCAGACACTGTTGAGACCCCATCCAAAGCCTTATTGGCTTTAGAAACCCTAATGAACTAATCCTTTTACTTCATGTGCAGGGAGCTTCTGCCTGCTTAGATAGCCTTTGGTATGTTGATAGTGGAGGCTCCAGGCACATGACTGGATGTAAAGCCCTACTCAAAGATTTCAAAATTCATGGAGGGGTGATATATCCTTTGGGAATAACAGTAAAGGGAAAGTTCTGGGGTCTGGTACAGTACAGTCTGGCAATGTAAATTTTGAAAATGTCAATCTGATAGACAGTCTGAAATTCAACCTCCTGAGTGTTTCACAAATGAGTGACAAGGGGCATGGGTCATTCTTCACAAAGGAGTGTTGTAGGATTGTTGGACCAGAAATGGTCAAAAAGATTGAAGCAATAATAAACACTGGTCAAACAAAACTTGTTGCTCAAAGAAGTGGCAATGTTTATGTTGTTGATATGTCAAAAGAATGTCCCAGAGCTGATGCCTGTCTGTTCTCAGCTGCCTCTAACAAAGAGACAGAACTTTGGCACAGAAGACTGGGGCACACAAATCTTAAGACAATCACTGAAATTTCAAAAAATGGTTTGGTAAGAGGCCTACCACAAAAATTGTTTTCATGTCCTGAGCATTGTGTTTCCTGTTTAAAAGGAAAACAACATAAAAGCTCTTTTAAGTCCATTGAAGAGTCCAAAACAACCCAGTGTTTGCAAATGCTGCACATGGATTTGTTTGGCCCAGTTCAAGTCATGAGTCTCAAGAAGGAAAGATATTGTTTGGTTATTGTTGATGACTTCTCTAGGTTTACATGGACTTTCTTTTTACACTCAAAAGATGAGACTGCAGGAATTTTGCAAGACTTTGTGACACAGGTTGAAAAACAATTTGACCTTCCAGTAAAAGTCTTCAGGAGTGACAATGGCACAGAATTCAAAAATAAGGAGTTGGATGCCTTCTGTGTGAAGAAAGGGATTGTAAGGCAGTACAGCATCCCTAGAACACCAGAGCAAAATGGGGTAGTTGAAAGAAAGAACAGAACTTTGATTGAGGCTGCCAGAACCATGCTTGCTGATTCAGGTTTGCCATTAACGTTTTGGGCAGAGACAGTAAACACTGCTTGCTATGTCCAAAACAGAGTTTTAATAAACCCCAGGCACAAAAAGACTGCTTATGAAATTCTGTATAAAATCAAACCACTGATCTCTTACTTCAAGGTATTTGGTTGTCCATGCTTTATTTTGAACTTAAAAGACTCCATTTCAAAATTTACAGCCAAAATTGATTGTGGTTATCATCTGGGATACTCAACCACTGCCAAGGCCTACAAAGTGTTTAATACACGGACCAAGGCAGTGGAGGAGACCTTGAATGTAAAGTTCAATGAACTTTCATCAATGAAAATCCCAGCAAATCCTGCAGATCTGTTTGATCTTGATAAATTCACTTTTGAAAATACTGCTATCAAGACTAACAGTGCAGGTCCATCAGAGGATTCAACACCAGACTATGGATATGAAATCATCATTCCTCAAAAGTCTGTCTGAATGGGAAGAGCATCAGATGTTCAAAACAGCTGTCAAAGCTCAACCACTGCTACCTCAACAGTTGTTGACCAAAGTAGCCCATTAACCACTGCTTCCACATCAACAAACACTGCTGAAAAAAGTCCCCAAACAGTGGATAAAAGTCAGCATGTGTCCACTTCATTACCCCCCATTCCACCACCTTTTGAAGCCACTGCTGGATCATCAAAGTCTCCAGCAGTGGTTAGCTCAGATGATACACATTTGCAGCCTTCACCAACAAATGCCATCATTCCATACCAAGGAGATTTAATCTACTTGAGATCTCATCCACCTGACCAAATCATTGGCAACATCAATGAAGGGGTGCTCACAAGAAGCCAAACCCAAAACATTTGTCTTTTTGCTGGTTTTCTATCACTCCATCAGCCAGTCAAGTACCAAGAGGCACTGAAAGACAACAGCTGGGTAGAAGCCATGCAAGAGGAGCTCCAACAGTTTAAAAGACAACAAGTATGGGAGCTTGTACCACTGCCAGAAGAGGTTAGCCCCATCGGCACAAAGTGGGTCTTCAAAAACAAAACTGATGAAAGGGGTATTGTTGTCAAGAAGAAAGCCAGGCTTGTGGTTCAAGGTTACAGACAGGAAGAGGGGATTGACTATGATGAAACTTTTGCCCCTGTAGCAAGATTGGAAGCTATAAGACTGTTCCTGGCCTTTGCTATCAACCACAACATGAAGGTTTTTCAAATGGATATCAAAAGTGCTTTCCTCTATGGTACAATTCAAGAAGAGGTGTATGTGTGTCAACCTCCAGGTTTTGAGGATCCATTTTATCCAGATCATGTCTACAGGTTTAATAAAGCCTTGTATGGCCTGAAACAAGTACCCAGGGCCTGATATGAAACTCTTTCCACCTTTTTACTCTCAAATGGTTTCAAAAGAGGTACCATTGATAAAACACTGTTTCTTAAATGGAGAGGGAAGGATTTAATGATTGTCCAAATTTATGTGGATGACATTATTTATGGAAGCACATGTAATAAAATGTGTGAAAAGTTTAGGGAACTCATGACAGCTAAGTTTGAAATGAGTGCAATGGGTGAGCTGCAATGCTTTCTTGGTCTTCAAGTTCAGCAAATGCAAAATGGTACTTTCATTCATCAAAGCAAATATGCAAAAGAACTTTTAAACAAATTTGATATGAATGATTATAAACCATGCAGCACACCCATGGCAACAAATAAGCTAGTCATGTCTGATGAAAAGGATGAGCTGATTGACCAAACTCTATATAGAAGCATGATTGGGTCTTTGCTGTACCTAACTGCATCTAGGCCAGACATCATGTTTGCAACATGTGTTTGTGCAAGAAGTCAATCAGCCCCTAGAAAATCCAACCTTATTGCTGTAAAAAGGATATTCAGATACATAAAAAGTGCTCCCACACTTGGTATCTGGTATCCAGCTAATGGGAATATCAAGCTTTCAGGATTTTCAGACAGTGACTTTGCTGGATGTAACACAACAAGGAAGTCCACATCAGGAGGGTGCCAGTTTCTAGGTGATTGCTTAGTTTCATGGCAAAGCAAAAAGCAAGCAGCTGTTTCAACATCCACTGCTGAAGCTGAATACATTGCTGCTGCAAGCTGTACAACCCAACTCTTGTGGCTTCAAAATCAGTTTCTGGATTTTGGTATCACTGCCTTAAAGACACCACTCATGTTGGATAGCCAGGCAGCAGAAAATATCATCAAAAATCCAGTCTCCCATTCAACCACCAAACACATCGACATCAGACATCACTTTGTGAGGGATTGCTATGAAAAAGGTTTGATTTCTCTGCATCATGTTCCAACTAAAGACTAGCTGGCAGATGTGCTCACAAAAGCATTAGATACTGCCACCTTTGAAAGCTTGGTCTCTAGGATTGGCATGCTAAACATGGAATAACAAGCAACATCTTGTTTTTCTATGAATAAAAACATTAAAATGTTTTCAGAAAATCAAAAATCCATCCTTAAAAATAGCTAAAAATGAAGTTTTCATTAAAATCCTTAAAAGTCTGCCATAACCACTGCTTGTTCAAAAGTCTGTTCTACTTCAAAGTCTTATCCACTGATATGCTATCCACTGATAGTGAAAATCATCCACTGCTTCCATTTTACCGTTGCAACCACTGCTTTCATCAGTAACTTTCATAAAAGTATTGTCCTTCATTTCATCAGAGGTTGGCATGTGGGCAGTACATAGTGGTCAGACCTTTTGTAACCGCTGCCATGTCAGCCTTCACTTTTTCCTCTATAAAACCCCCACTTCACACCAAAAACAGGGTTTTACTGTCGAATTGAATTCTCAAAAATTCTCTTCTCAAAACAGTTTTTCTTCAAATTCCTTCACAACCTTCTTCGATCATCATCTCCAAAATGACAAAATCGAAGTCATCTGCAAAACCCACTTCCAAATCAACATCCAAACAAGCCTAACAAAAGGCAACACCCACTGAAATTCCACATAAACCATCTCACAATCTTCTGGGTCTTCTCACAAGACCCGGCACCACAAATATCTTCAACTCCATCATTGATACCATCTCTGCATCGAAGTACAAAACTTTATTAACAGCAGATGCACCAATATACTTGACAACCCAAAGAGAGTTCTGGAAGAATGCAACCCTTGAAAAACAAAGAGACACTGTAATAGCCATCAACTCTTCTCTAAAGGGTAAAGCTGTCAAGATTACATCACAATCCATCTCAGAGGTCTTTCAACTCGACGATCAGCAAGGTAAAACAACTTTTCCCAAAAACGAGTTAAAAATTATTTTCTGGAAAGAGGGTATAATGCTGAAGTGAAAAAGGACACCTTACAAAAAGGCTACTTTCCTTCTGCAACAAGGTTTTTATTTCATACCCTTTTAATGTGTGTTTCAAACAAAACCACTGCTTTTAATGAAATACCATTAAAAATTCAAAATCTGGGATATGCTATTCTTCAAGAAGAAAATTTTAATTATTCCCGGGAAATTTTTAATGAACTGGTTAAAAATGTTGAAACAAAATCATTCTTATTGTTTCCAAGATTTCTAAGTTATTATTTTGAAAAGAAATTCAGTAAGGATGATATTGCTGCAATAAACCAAGGTGACTCTTTACAAATGCACAGCTTAACTGCTGAAACTTTTACAAGAATGTCAACACCTTGCAAAACACAAGCAGATGTGCCTGAGCAGAATTTAGCAGCTACCACTGCTCCTCATGTATCCACTGTTGAGCCCACTGCTCAAGGTGATCAAAGTAGCAGCACAACTACTTTGAAACCCACACCTAAAATCACCAAAAAGCCACAGAAAAAGAAAAATCAAAAACCCCCCAAACCCATCAAAAAGGCAACTCTGGAGGATGAGATACCAGAGCAACTGCCTGTGACAAAACAAAAGTCACAAGAAACCATTGCTGCTTCTTCCTCACAGCAGTTGGTACAAATATCTCAACCCATACCCGAAACTCCTCCTGCTTCTTCTAAAAAAGAACAGGTTGTACAAATTGGGACTCCACAATATGATGCTCTGGAAACACTCATTTCCATCATCCACAGCCCAATCCCGGGGCAAATTCTCTTTCTACACCAAACATCACATCCACAATTCCCCCACCAACTAAACTTCTGTTGGATGCAATCGATTTGAACCAGGCACTAACCAGTCCTTCTCAATCACCTATTAATGAGAATATACCTCAACAAATGACTGGGTCTGATGTATCAATCTTTGCTAACCCACCAACACAACCTGAGGAGGTTACACCCCTTGAGTTACAAGTAACTCTTGGTGGTATTCCAAGTGAAGTAGCCACTACAAATGTTGAACCCACTAGTTTACATTTGGACAGTGGTTACATCAATAAGACTTCCTTGGAGGCAATTCCTTACATAGCACCTCTGCCAACCACCAGTGGATTTATTTTTACCACTGGCAACATCAAAAGGTTGTCAAGTGTTGAAGGAAGAAGACCCCAGTACCAAGAAAAAGGGGCATCCGTGGTTAATGTTTGGAGTACACTCCCTACCTCAACCACTGATAAAACCACTGCTAGTGGGAAATCAGATGATCCCATTAAATTGGGTGATGGATTAAAATATTTGGAATTGACGGAACGTGTTGATAAACTGGATACTTCAGTTGCAGATATCAAAGAAATGCTGCAACAGTTGTTGACAATACAAAAGATGCAATCCACTGTTGTTCCACCTCAAGCACCTGCTCCACCACAAGCATCTTCTACAAATGAGCTCTGGAACCTCTTCCAACCTTTTCTCCAACAACAAAAAGAAATGGCAGATCAGCAACATGAAATACATGTCCAAAAGCTAAGAAACATCATGGAGTCTAGGTTCAAGAACACTCAAGCAGACATTAAGGCAATCAAGGCCCATTTATTGGAAACCACTGGCACTACTCCTCCAACAGTTCTTTTCATTGATCAACTTCCCCCAGATAATGCCAAAAAGGGGGAGAAAATTCAGGAGTGGAAGAAGAAGGGAATAGATGATGGTCTTTACATTGAACCAGAAAAGGATGCTATGACCAGAAAAATTCCCTTGCCAGATGGTAGCAAAAAGGTTGATGCTACCCAAGAAGCACTTGATGAAGGAATAGCAAGTGTAAAAAGGGATAGAGCGGCAAAGGATATTTCAAGGTGGAATGAGGAGAAAAGAGCTTACATGGAGCTGTATGAGCAGGGTTGTTCTGAGTCAAAGGATGCTAAAAATCCTAAGCCAAAAAGGAAACCTAAGTCCATCCCATCCAAAATTCCAAAGCATATTCCAAAACCACCATCCAAAAGCCATCAGCATCAAACCTCCACCCAAATAGTTGTTGTAACTCCTGCTGTATCAACTACTGCTGGTACTTCAGAGGTTTCAACATCTGTTATCACTTCAATACACACCACAACCACTGCTTTACCACCACCACCATCACCACCAAAAACAACCTCACCACCATCATCTCCTGCCAAAAAGCAGAAGACAACAGTTGTTACAACATCTGTTGTAATGACAACAGTGGTTGAAGCACCAGTTGTTTCAACAGTTGTTAGTCAATCACAAACCACTGCCACTCATATCACCACCACTGATCCACCCAAAACATCATCTGTCTCTCCTAAAATAAAAAGGAGAAGGATTTTCATATCAGATGATGATTCACCATCTCCACCATCAACATCTTCAAAATATCTGTCACTTGTCACAATTCCAAAACCCATGCCTTTCTCTTCAGCTCAACTTCTAAAGCCATTACCTCCTGCTGGTGTCTCATTTCCTCTGGAACTCATTGCAGTTAGGGAAGAAATCAAATCCTTCTACTATGAGGATGACCCAGCTAAAAGGAGTTTGCCATCAGTTGAAGGATATCCCAGGCCTAAAAATATTGAAGAATAATTGAAACTCAAGGCCAAGCAAGCAGAGGATATCTCAATCAAAAATAAACAAGGGAAATCTGATAGATAATTTCAGCAAAACTATCAGTTTCTACTCACACAGGTCAGAGCTATGGAGCAATTTGCCAAAAATGTATGTCAGCAAATTTCAGAAAGGGCAGATGAGTCCTTGAGAAAAGACTACATTGAGAACATCATGACCTACAAGAAATACAAGGGGGAGAAACATATGTACAAAAACTGGACCATTCCTGAGCTTGAAAGAGAGGCAGCCAGGATTCAAGAAATGATCAAAAATAAGGTCAAGCAGACTCCTCCTGAAAAATTCAAACAGTTTGAAGCTGATAAGGTCTTAGAGTTGAAGAGAATGAAAGAGGAGCTGATAGCAGCTGATTATGGGTCAAAGAATTCTGTGACAAAGTGGGGAGAAGATAGGGTCAGGGCTACTTACAAAAAGTTGGAGGAACTTAGAAAGAAAGATCCAACGGTTCCAAAAAGTCCTGATTACTCCAAAGCAGAGGTCTCAAAAAGACCCTCAAAACTGCAAACCAGGAGAGCCACTGCTCCAGCTGGTACAACCATCTACAAAAGAAGGCCACACAAACAGTTGGGTGGTGAAACCATCCAAGAGTTGATAAAAGGAGATGCCCTTGTAAAAGAAGGCATAAGGAAAATGATTATAGAAACTCTTGGTTTGGATCAACCTGCAAGTACTGCTCAGACAGTCTTAAATAGGCCAGCTTCACCAAACACCTCGTCAAATAAAAATCTCTCAAGAAACCCACTAGGCTCAAAAGTACTAAAGTGAGAAACTGACAAACAGACCCATGTATTGACTATGTTCAGGTCTGATGGAGAAGTGAAGAAATTATCAAGGGAACAAGCTCTTGGCCTGAGTTTTGAAGATATGCAGGATCTCCTTGATCTTCCACTAGGAAGGGATGAAGATGATACAGATGCCCTAGACTTTGAGTTACAACTTAAAGGTCAGATAAGGGAACTGTTGATGAGGCAATAAAGTTCCACAATAATGAAGAGTTTTGGCATTATCTGTTCCAGGGGGAGATTGTTGGGATTGAACCCTACCAGAGGAACAGATAATTAAAGCCAAAACTGGATCAGCGCAGTGGATCCAGAATAAGCAGATGTTTCATACAAGTCTCTCCCCTTGAAAGTGGTTTCAACATCTGTTGACCTCCCATCTACTGATTGTGCAAACTGCTGACCTCCAAACTGCTGATCAAGTAAAGGCCTGATGAAAGACTAAAGCTCTGCTATTCAATCTACTACCTTGAGTCAAGCACTGGTGATCCGGACAAGTACTGCTGGGTTCACAGAAGTGGAAGGATGCAACAGTTATTAGATGTCTTTTGTGTAATGAATTGTAATAGCAGTAGTTATCATAGTAGTGTTTGTATTGATCAGAGGTTAAAGTTTGTTAGGAGGTTAGATGTCACTTTCATGGTGACGTCAGCTTAGATGCTCAGTGGTTTGCTAGTGCCTATAAATAGAATAGTTCTCTGTACTGTTCTATTAGCTCTTTGCAAAACCGTCTTCTCTGCACGAACAAACACTGAGCTCTGGCTGAGGGGGAGTTTGTATTAAGCATTGCATTGCATTGTAATCATTGTTGAAACTAAATTCAATCTTTCGGTTCTTTGTGAAAAGTGTTTAATCAAAGCAATACTCTCGTTTGATTGTATGCAAAGTTTGTTTCCATCTTAATTCCGCTGCACAACTCATCCATCTTCATTCTAATTCAAACGAAAAATATAATCAAAACCAAACTCAGATCTAACACTACGCAACTATGGTCACTAACCATGTTTGGTCAGATCCTAATGATCGACCAAATGGGTCGAGTTCGAAAGTCTAAGTGGGTGTTTAGTCCGCTTGACTTACGACTCTAGACAAGCACTAAACTAAAAGTAACGAGCTAAAAATGCTAAAACATGTTTAGTTAAGTTAGAAAACAGGTTTTGGTATCAAAACAAACGGTTTTGATACCCTAAAGTAGTTTGGTTGCAAAATACACTTAAATGCGCATTTTGACCGAAACTACGACTCGTCACTACACTTAATCAACGTGGTAATCAGTAGATATAGTCACTAGGGACTATAACCATCGTGATTACGCTCACGTTGCAAAGTTCAAATGAACTTTGTGTTGACAATTGACTGGTCAAAGCTGAAAGTCAAACTCTGTTTGACTTTCATGCTTGAAATACAAGAACAAGCAAGAAAAGGACTTACAAAGGGTCCAAGAAGTTGAATCAAGGTGTGAAAAACCCAAATGAGGAAGCTTGCGATTTATAGGAAGGAAAGATCAATAGGATCATTCCATGTGTTTTGAGGGTGTAATCTTGGCCATACATGTGGGTACATGGTATTAGAATACAATAGGGGTCGAAAACCAGCTCCAAGTATTGCAAATGTTACATTAAAACCCCTGAACTTGGACCAGATTGCTGAAACTGATATTTATGTCCAGATAGGGAGGTCGCGTCGCGCGACGGCCAACCCCAATGGTGGTGGCGTGACGCCAGCATGTGCCCAGATCCAGAAAGTTTCAAATAATTACAGTTTTGGTCCCTGCACATGTTTAAGGCCTATTTTGATGCATTTAAACCCCGTTAACCTCATTTCAAGGCTCGAAAATGAAGTTAAAGTATAGGGAACATAAAACATGCTCAAAAATATCTCGGATGTCAGTTCGTTTGGCCGTACGGTCGCGTTATTCGCTTAATTACGACGAAGTACGCACGAACGCGAAAAACGATCCAATTTACGCGACGAATTGATTTTTATCATGCCAATCACTAAAATGAAATATTTTAATGATTACATAAATTTTTGGATGTCCGGATATATTCAGAACGTAAGATATGCGTGAAAATGCAAACTTGTGCACTTTTTGACGCTTTTAGTCCCTATTGATCAAATAAGTTTATTTTAGCATACCGAACCCCTCAAAGCCTATTTCTAAGCTATGTAAAGGATATTTAGGGTATTTTAACTTATGATCAAGTTCCGGAATGTTCGTTACTATATAAATCGGTATAGTTTTGCAGTTTGACACAATTAGTCCCTGCAATCGAACAAACTTGATTTCAACACACCAAACCATCCAAAGCTTATTTCTAAGTTATGTGGAGGTTATTTAAGGTATGTTAAGCCTATGTCACTATTCCAGAGTGTTTTTCGCGTTATACTGACTGTATTTACGCACCAGTTTGCGTATAACCTTTCAGATAGCGATTTAGAGCTTGAAATTGAACTCGAATTAAATCGTAAAATCATCAAACACAAATACACACTTAATAACACCAAAACACATATAATAACACCAAAGCACATTGTTTTATTAATAATCAACATTGTTTTACATTGTATATCAATTACAGAACACAGTTGTCACATTCTCCCCTACTTTAGGAAATTTTATCCCGAAATTTTATTTAGAGGAAACTTGTGAAAACAAATGCGGATATTTCATATTCATCTGGTCCTCACGTTCCCAAGTAAACTCTGGGCCATGTTTGGATTCCCAGCGAACCTTGACCAATCGAATCCGTTTGTTCTTTAACTGTTTGACTACACGGTCCATGATCTCCACGGGTTTCTTGACAAAGTGCATCGTTTCATCGATTTGGATTTCGTTGAGAGGAATGTGAAGATCAGCATTAGCTAAACATTTTCGCAAATTGGACACTTGAAAAGTCGGATGAATATTTCCAAGCTCTGGAGGTAGCTCTAATCGATAGGCAACCTTTCCAATTCTTTCAACAATCTTAAATGGTCCAACATATCATGGTGAAAGTTTTCCTTTCTTTCCAAATCTCACCACCCCCTTCCAAGGTGACACCTTGAGTAGGACACGGTCTCCGACTTGAAATTCTAAGGGCTTGCGTCGCATATCCGCATAATTCTTTTGACGGCTTCGAGCTGTCACAAGATTATCGCGGATTTTATTGATTTTGTCTGTTATTTCCAGAATGAGCTCAGGTCCAGTAAGCTGAGCTTCACCAATCTCATTCCAACAGACAGGTGAACGACATTTTCGATCGTAGAGAGCTTCGAATGGTGCCATATTAATACTAGCATGATAACTATTGTTGTAAGAGAACTCGATCAGTGGAAGATGAGAATCCCAATTACAATAATAGTCTATCATGCATGCTCTAAGCATATCCTCCAAAGTTGGAATCGTTCTCTCAGATTGTCCATCTGTTTGGGGATGATAAGCAGTGCTTAGATTTAGTTGGGTTCCCAAAGAAGATTGCATGGTCTTCCAAAAATGAGATGAATATCGAGCATCACGATCAGAAATGATATCCAAATGAACACCATGTCGAGATACTATCTCATCAACATAAATCTTTGCAAGTTTATAAGCAGATAGATCCTCGCGATTGGTAACTTAGTGATGAGATCCATAGCAATGTTCTCCCACTTCCAAACCGGTATCTCTGGTTGTACCAGCAAACCAGAAGGTCGTTGATGTTCAGCCTTGACTTTGAGACAAGTTAGGCATTTCGATACATACAAGGCAACATCCTTTTTCATACCAGGCCACCAGTACTTAGTACGAAGATCCTTATACATTTTATCAGCACCAGGAAGGATAGAATATCGAGACTTATGAGATTCGTCCATTACCAAGGTGCGAAGAGCGTCTTGTTTCGGAATCCACAAACGATCCTTGAAATAAAGCAAACCATCGTCTTTCCTTTTGATTTTAAGCTCAAGTTGAAGCGGTAGCTCATATTTCAATAAGTCTTTGATCACACAAGATCGTTGAGCTTGAAGGACACGAGATTGAATATCAGATAAAGTGCGAACAAAATGAAGCTTGACTCGTTCCTTACGACTAAGCGCATCGGCTACGACATTTGCCTTACCAGGATGGTAGCGAATCTCGCAATCATAATCATTTAAGAGTTCAACCCAGCGTTGTTGCCTCATGTTCAGCTCCTTTTGATTAAGAATATGCTGGAGACTTTTGTGGTCCGTGAAAACCACACACTTTGTGCCATAAAGATAATGTCTCCAGATTTTAAGCGCGAAAACCACAGCTCCTAACTCAAGATCATGAGTCGTATATTTCTTCTCGTGAACTTTCAACTGTCTAGACGCATATGCTATAACTTTACCTCGTTGCATAAGAACACAACCAAGGCCTAAATTAGATGTGTCACAGTAGACAATGAAATCATCGTTTCCATCGGGCAAGGACAAAATAGGAGCATTACAAAGCTTCTGTTTCAGTGTTTGAAACGCTTCTTCTTGCTTGGGTCCCCACTCAAAAGGTTTTTTCTTCTGAGTCAAAGCAGTGAGTGGAACCGCAATCTTCGAGAAATTTGAAATGAACCGACGATAATATCCAGCAAGACCAAGAAAAGATCGAATCTCAGTAGGTGTCGTCAGCGTATTCCAATCCTTAATAGCTGCTATTTTGGATGGATCCACATGAATACCCTGCTCGTTGACTATATGACCCAAAAACTGAACTTCTTTAAGTCAAAACTCACACTTGGAGAATTTAGTAAAAAGTTGTTCCTTCTTCAGGAGTTCCAATGTCAAACGAAGGTGTTGCTCGTGCTCGGCTCGAGACTTCAAATAAATGAGAATATCTGTTGGTGCATATGTCTGTCGACTTCGTCTTGTATCGAGTCTTGTAATAGAAATGATAGAGCTAGACACGTTGTACGAGGAGAATAGGAAAATGGGATGAAAAAGTCATTTCACACGAAATAGCCATTTCGTGCGAAATGGACTGAACCCATTTCGTGCGAAATGGAATGTGACCATTTCGTGCTGAATGGAACTCCTATATATAGCTGCCTTGTCAATTCATTTGTAACAGTTGCTGATTCCGGAGCCAAAGTGCTGCTGACGTGTCGTTTGATCTGTACAACCGTGTCAAATCAATAAACAAGACAATTAAAGTGATTTTGTGTGTAAATCAATTCAACATCGATACGTTTGTTTACGCCTCTCGTATTGATTAGAATTCTTCTGAACGACTCATTTGGTCGTGCAAACAATCCTACAAGTGGTATCAGACCTCAGGAGGAAGAGTTCTTACCAAATCAGCCTGATTTCACCAAAATTTCTGATTTCTACTCATTCTTCTTCACATTTTTCAAAATTAAACAAGATTTTACGGTGAAAATGGATTGAATTTCACATATAACGTGCAAAATACTGTTTTAAACAATCCTTGAAAGAATTTGACCTAAAATCGACCTAAAACTTGATAAATTGTGCCAAAATCATGTCCGATTTTATGACGTCGGCATCACTTCGTACGAAATAGACCATTTCGTGTGAAACAGACACTTCATTTTGCACGAAATAACCCATTCCGCTTGAAAGTTGTCCATTTCGCTTGAAACTGATTTTCATTTCGCACGAAATGACCCATTCCGCTTGAAAGATTGTCCATTTCGCTTGAAACTGATCTTCATTTCGCACGAAATGACCCATTCCGCTTGAACAGTGCCATTTCGCTTGAAAAGGATCTCCATTTCGTTTGATCTATCCCATTTCGCACGAATTGAACATTGAAACATCCATTTCGCACCAAAGTCATTTCGCATCAAGGTTTCCAGTTCGTTTGAGATCTCATTTCATTTGAAACTCCATTTCGCTTGAACTTTGTAAACTTGTGAAACTTGTTACCGAAACATGGAAGAAGAGTTTTACAACGCGTTTGCTACTACTCCAGCTGCTCCAATTACAGTTGCCGAAACTCTTGAAATTGAAAAAGAAACGGGAACGTCTCAAAAGCCTCCAAAGCTTATGTACATCCAGGATTTTAAAGGATGGCAAAACCGTTTTGAAACATGGGTGCAAGATTATAAGTTTGATGCATGGGTTTCATTGGACAAAGATTACGTTAAACCGAAAGATGAACGTGGAAATGAAAAATCATTAAGTGATTATTCAGCGGATGAGAAACTGAAATACACCAGTGAAAAAATGATGATAAGCATTCTCCAACAAGCGGTAAAAGAAGATATCTTTGTTTTGCTTCAACATGAGGACACTGCTAGATCAATTTGGTTGGCATTGCTTCAAAGGTTTAAGGGAAGTGCTAATATGATAAAAAAATAAACGTGCTTTACTAAAGAAATCTTTTGATATGTTTACAGTTGGCAAAGGTGAAACGACCAAGAAGACTATCGATAGATACTGTCATCTTGTCCAGGAAATGAAAAGATTGGAGATAACAAAAGAAGATGATGAATGGGTTGATAAGCTGTCTGATGTGTTACCTCAAGACAAATGGGGAACTTATCTGTTGATCTTAAAGCATATGAGAAAATCTAAAAGCATGAATTTGTGTAAGTTCATTCAGACGATCGAAGAACATGAATTGGATGTTCAGAAAACTGCTATGATGAATAATCCAAATGCTCAACAAGATGAAAGTTTATACTATAGAGGAAGCAGAGTTGAGACTACTCTGAGTCCGAAGATTCAGACCGCGTTCAGTGCTGATGGTACTTCAGGATCAAATATTAGCACAACAACTCAGAGTGGTGGATATTCGTCTTCATATTCAAGTTTTGATCCGAATTTCTCAACACCAAGTTCTCAACGACAGAGTTCAACAAATCTGCAATGCAATGCAATGTTACATTGAATATTCAAAATGGTCAAAACTTTTCTCCGGAAACTGCAAAGAAACACATGGCCGCTCTTGTTTTTGTGATAGAGTCGTATGAAAGCTTAGTTGCTGGAAGAATTGGAAATCCGATGCTTACTAAGGAGGATTATGACCAGATTGATTCTGAGGAACTTGAGTTGATGGATCTCAAGTGGTGTTTAGCCAGTGCTGTAAGAAGAGCAGAAAAATTCAAACAAATCACGGGTAGAGATGATCTTCGTGATGCTGCTACATCTCCGTTAGGATTTGATAAATCAAAGGTTACTTGTTTTCGTTGCCGAGAAAAAGGGCATTTTAAACGAGAGTGTACAAAAAAAGAAGCAACCGGAAGACAAGATCCATTTGGAAACAACGATTATCATCGAAAAGCGATTTATCATCAGATTGCTCAGCAATCGTCATCATCTCGTGCTATTGAAGATGGAAAAAAGAAAGCTTATCTTGTAAATCAGGATGATGAAAGATTACCAGAGGGATTTAGCTAGGACAAATATGTTCCGGCTGATTCATCATTTGTTGCTCAAATCTTGGAAGAAGAAGCAGTCAAATCTAAGCCAAAAAGAAAGAAGATTTTCAAATGATCAGAAAGTGATGAAGACACAGATGATGAAGAAGAGTACATTAATAATGCTAGAGAAAGTTTAGACTCATTCAGTTTTAATTTGCTTTTTGCAGATAAGATCGAGATGTTGAATGAGAATAAGGCTGCTAGAATGAAGAGAGAGTTGGAAGCAAGAAGAATTGTTGGAGAAAAAAAATGGAAGCTGAAAAAGCTAAAATTGAAGAAAATGTAACAGTAAAAGCCGAAGTTGAAGAGTGTGAAGTAAAAATAGAATTTGATGAAGAACCGATGATTGAAAAGGTGATTGAGAAGGTGGTAGAGAAAATAGTTGAAGTTGAAAAAATCGTCGAAGTTGAAAAAAATATCGAAGTTGAAAAGATAGTTGAAGTTGAAAAGATTATCGAAGTTGAAAAGATCGTTGAGGTCTTGAAACCTTGTCTGAAATGTTTGAAATCATGCAAAGATTGTGAGGAGAAAGACAAGATGTATCGTGAACTAGAAGAGTTGAAAGAAAAACTATTGTTCGATGTTAAGTACATAAAAGAATCATATGATGTGCTGAACAGAACGGTTGATAGTTTGAACAAAACTAACCTAGAAATGGGAGCTGCTGAGACAATGATGAGTTCAACATTAATGACTAAGCATAAGGTCATCAATGAGTATATTGAAGATTGTGCAAAGCTGAAGCAGGAGTTGGAAACTGGAAAGATTGAGAATGAAAGAATCAGACGATTGCTAATGAGTTATACATCTTCTGATTATTTGATTGATAGAGTTATCCTACTGTTGTAGGTCTTGAAGCTTTTCAAGATAAAAAGTTGGAAGATACGGATACTGGTAAGAAACAAAGTGTCAAGTATAACAAGTGTCTGCCTCCGATCTGGGAAAGTTATTCTCCCAGAAAAGCAAATGAGGAGCGATTAAAAAAGGCAGTCAACATAAAGTTAAAGTCTGAAACCATTGATGAGTTACCAGACAACATTGACGTCACATTCACAGCGTCTAACACTGATCATGAGTCTGAGTTACTAAAGAAAGTGGTCGATCAGGTGTTGGATATGGATGAAGAGTCAAAGTCGGAGTCTAAATCTTAAAGTTCGAGTTCATCAGACAAGAGTCCGAGTTCACCGGTCAAACGGGTTTACAATAAAGAATTTATATTATCAAAAAATAATTTGAATGATGAACCAATCAAAGTGGCATATACTTTGAATGATTCGGACAAATTATATTCTGATGAAGAATTTCCAATAAGAAGTGTCAAAATTGAACAGATCAAATAGGTTTTCAAATTAACAGAAGTTAATATTTCTGAAATAAAAGATTTAAATCTTGCTGAAAAACCTAAAAAATACACTTCAAGAGTTCAACAAAGATTGAACAAGAAAAAAGGTTACAGTTATGGTTCAGGTTTTCAACAAAAACCAAACCATAACAGTAATTTCAAAAAGAAGGGTTTGGGTTTTATTCCACCTAAAACTATAAAAATGAGAAAACTTATAAAACAAAAACTAAATTTGTTTCAGCAGGAAGTTCTGAAGAAGAGCAAGAGAAACCATTTTGGAAACAGTCAAACCAAGAGTTTCTCGCTGAAAGGAAGAAGAATATAAGAAAGAAATCTGAACAAAAAGTTGAAAGAAGAACTTGTTTCAAATGTCAAGAAGTTGGACACATTGCTTGGAATTGCCCAAAGTCCAACAACTCAAAACAGGGAGTTTCTTTTAACACAAAAATGAATGAAAAATGTGTTGATAAAATGAAACAACCAACAAAAAAATTCAAAGTGTTCAAAAATTCGATTTTTGAAACTGGTGAAAGTTTGAAAGATTTTTACAAAAGAAGAGTCGATTAAAACAAACAAAAATGGGTTGTTAAATCAGAGAGTAGTTCTGAAAATGAATCTGACTCGTCAAAGTCAGAGGAGTCATTTGTTGAGAAAAATGAGAAGAATTCCGTTCCAGAAATGAACGATGAAAACTTTCCGCATTATCAAAAGAAAACTTGAAGTTGAAAGTTGGTAAGGTTGAAATTTCAGATCAATTCTTCTCTGATAAGGAAGAATTTGATGCTGAAAAGACATTTAGTGGAAAAGTAAAATATATTTTTGGGAAGATGGTTGACGGGAAGGTGAAAGGAGCAAAAGAATTTTATAAATAAAAAAGATGGTGGGTTGAAGATGACTCACAATCACCCAAGACTGGTCAGGCTTGGGTGACAGAATTCTCTACTTAAAAACCTGACTTGCCGGAGCTCCCAAGTTGGTAATCGTGGAGTAGGAATCGGTATATTTCTTGAGAAATTCACAAATTGTGAAATTTCGACCTACAAATGGTTGAAAAAGAAGTTTTTACTTACAAGTGGTATGGTTGATGAGAACTTACAAGTGGTTAATCAAGATCATTAAGTTGAACTTGATTTAACTTTCTTACAAGTGGTAAAATCAACAAAACTAATTTTCCGAAAAACCATTTGATTAAAACAAACTTAAGTGTTTTGAAATCATAATGGGAAAATAGTTTGTTGTCAGGGGAGTTCTGATTGTTTATGCCAAGTGGATGGCGATTTGAAGTAATTCACAACGGTTTGTCAAATTTTTCTTTAAATGGTTTTGAATTTTAGGGGGAGTAAGAAATTTCAGAAAATCCAAAAACATTAGAAATTTTGAAAAAGTCAAAAACATGATAAAAAATCAAAAATGAGTTTTGTTGTGAAAAAAGAGGAAATGATAGTACATCAGTGGACAATCACAACATGCTAAAGAATTGGAAAGTTAATAGGTGATAAACGGTCTCGCTGATGATATGCCAGTAGGTTTTATACATTCAGTAGATTGTTTTCGAGATATAAACCTAAATATCATTTGCTTACTTATTTCGTGGGGAACATATCTCGGATATATGGGTAACCCCCGAAATCTTGTTTGAAAGGCTTTCTATTTCTGACATACTAGGTCTTTGTGCGTGGTGATATCTGGGGTATTATACCAGGACTTCTGATTTTGCGGGAGCAATAGCCTAGTCCTCGTATAATACTTTTCAATGATTTAAACTTAAAGCCCGCCCTCAGCATAAAAAATGATGAATCATAGAAAAATGCTAATCATGTGCGGTTGTAAAGAAGATCCCCAAGGGGGACCCACCTAAAGTCGAACCATGATCTCTCTGATTTTGTGGAACCAATAGCCTGAGCTCTCATGGTCTCGCATTAACCCCTTACAGATATCATTAGTGTACATTCACCTGTAAGACTGAATATAGGAGTCTGGATACGGGAGTATATTCTGAGGTGGGACACGCGAATAAGTTTAAGTCCTTAAAACACTAAATTCGTATCTCGAAACAGTTGAACTTTGTGTGAAAATTTAAGTGGATCAGTATACTGACAATCTAAGTGAATCGTTTAAAACTTAAAGTGTTTAAAGCTCAACGGTGCTAGTGATTTGTATCATAAACTGATATGATCCTCTTACACAAACTCACAAAAATATTATCTGTAAATATTTCTTTACTGTTTTTCTTTAAAAACAAATATCCAAAAAGATTTTAAGTGTGTTTTAGTATAAATATTTGAAAAATACAAAAACATTTTCGACAACTGAAGTTGAAAAGCTGATTTTCAAAATCCCGAGTGCTAAACATGATGAACAGGTTTGGGAAAGTTTGTTTGAAAAAGAAAAATGATTTTCATACAAGTGGCTATCTGAGATTATAAATGTTAAATCATTTTGATCGATTCCTGAAAGTGATATATAAATTTGTCAAAATTGTTAAATTTTATAAATTTATTTTGAGGTAGAGTTTGTGCAGGTTAGCCAGGCTTCAACTCCTGAAGATGTGTAGATTTGTGCCAGGTTCCTAATCCTGTTGCTACGAAGAGCCAGGAGACGACCTGAACTTGTGAAAATGCTAAGTCAGATTGCGATCCCGGAATAACTTAAGGGGGAGTCTGCTAGTAAAGGGAGTCTAAAGATGTAAGAGCCAGTTTTTTTTCAATAGAATTAGAAAGCTCAAGTGTAACGCCCGGCTCTTTTGTACTTTCCATTTATAGAAAGTTTTGTTCGTATTTCTATTTTTGGAAACTTTGTATTCTTGAAATCGTTCTTTCTTTGGAATCGTTGTAAAACCGAGACTTGGATCATTAATGAAACTCGTATTTTGTTACAAATATGTTATACACACGTTATATATGCTCGTATGTTCGAATCAGTGAATCATTTGGTGTTTGATCGTTATTCTTGGAAACTATGTGCTAAACTTTTAATTAATCTAAACTTATGCATAAAATGTGTTTTGAACGAGAACGACACTTGACTTTGATGCTCATACGATTAATTATACTTGGTTTATACTTCTCATACTTAAATGTACCTCAAACTATGCCTTGGTGGCAAGAATGGTCCTTAAAAGCCCTAAAATCATCAAATAAACAAGTCTGGGGGCTAAATTGTAATTTATGAAACTTTATGTCAAATAAGCAAGCCCGGGTGGCCCGCTTCAACTTACCTGATATCTCAGGCGGGCCGCATGGCCTTCAGTTTCGCAGAAAACACAACCAGCTGCATTTTGACGCGATTTTAGCACGAAATCCTATGTTTTCTTCCTCCCCAATCACCTTTAATCCACCTCTAAACACCTCCAATCATACTCAAACTCTTCCACTATAAATATACACCTTCTCCAAGCATTTCTACACTTTCAACACTCTCAAATCACTCCAAATTCACTCTCAAATCAGTTGCAAATCTGCATTTTCGGACAGATTCATACTCTTGCACTAAAGTGGGTATAACTTACTCATTTCTTAACGAAATCACTTGATTCTTCTTCCTACTTGCTTGGATAATCCTTGGGTTTGATTCCTTGACTTCCCCTTGGAGAAATCAGACCTGGAATTGCCCTGAAATGGTCCAAGAACTTTCTGTTTTGTTACATACTCTTTCAAACTTGTTTAAACTTCATCCAACTCGTGTCTAACACATCTCACACCAATGTCCTAATGCTTACAACCTCTCTTATGGTTGGTTAAGCTTAAAAACATGGCTGAGACACTTGAAATCAGAGGATTAAACCTCACAGTTTTTTGTTTGTTTAGGGTGTTTTAACCCACAAGTCACGTTCAAGCTAGTTCTTGATGTAGAGTGATTATGGAACAACTTGGGTTGTTCCAAACATACAATCCTCACATGATTTGATGATTTCTCTTAGTTAGATTGTTTATATTATTATACAAAGCCTAGTTCGTGACCCTCCTTGGTCGTTTTTATATCAAGAGAAGTGGTGAACATTCAAGGGGTTCCTAAATGAAAGCTTGTCTTCCTACCCCATACATGACATCCATGATAACTCGAGGTGCCTAAATGAGGATTCAATCTTCTACCTCCTACTTGAATTATTGGACTTAATAATATGTAATACTTAACCTAAATATATATATACTCATTCGAACCTTTAATGTTAAACTTGTGTTTACATGTTAAAGTAGTAGAATACCATCTAAGACTTAAAACTCCAAGTATGATTCTAATGGGCATATTACCCATGAAATACAATATAACCCTAGTGGTTACATAGTGTCATATAAGAGTATAAGTTAAAGATGATTATTTTCAATATCGTACTTTATGTTATGTTAAACTCCAAGTTATAATCTTCCGTTGAACGCCAAACTCACACACCTATGTTTCCTCGTGTAGAAGGACTAGGTGCTCCAACTTAATCCATCCACCAAACTCGCTCGCGGGATTTCAAGTAGGAAAGCTTGCAACCACCGTGAGTATACTCGATCCCTTTTTCCCCTTTACACTTTGGGATGCAACATGTATAATTATGCAAACAACTTTTGAACTAAACATACTCAATCTTTGAACGAATGCATGAAACTAATGTGACTTACTTGCTATTCTCGTATGCTCTATGAACGATTTGGAACGTTATATGCTCATTGATTTGCTCGCCCACCTTAACAATTATAGCGCTATAGGATGAACGCCCCGCCTGCTGAACTATTGGGTATTGTTAAGTTTACCACCCCGCTGAACGATTGGGATTAGGCTATTTTATGCGTTGTGTTCTAGGGTTTGCTCATATTGTACGCCAAAATTGCATATTAGTAATCACATATTATGAATCATGTTGGATTGAGTTTTTATTCTATTATGCTATGTAAACAAACTTGTATACTCGCTCATTGCCTTTGCATTGAAACTCTATTTTAATACATGTTGCAGGTTGATTAATGAAGTATAGATGATTGATGAAACAAGTGTAGGGTGGACTAGGTACACACCTTTAATCTATTTATCTTTTGTTGATTGAGTTTGAACAATGTTGTTATTTCCATTTTTGTATGTTGTATGACAATTTAGCAATTGCAATGAAATTTGAGTTTAATTAAATATTGTCACATAGTGTTATGATGTTTTGAGCAATTTGTTCGTCTCATCCCGATGTTTCCGCCATCGGTTGGGGTGTGACAGATTGGTATCAGAGCCATAACTATAGGGAATTAGGAAAATTGCCATGCTTTTGCCCTAATCTATAGTTTTAGGAATTTTGCCTCTTATGTGTTGTTTAAAACTTTTGTACTCTACCATGCATGCTTCCTAGCTACACTTCTTGTTGATTAAATTTATATGCCTTTCCTAAGGTTAACATGAATACACTTTGTTTATTTGTATACTCTTGTAACACAAACGAGACAACTTTACCAAAATAGGCATGAAACCCACAATTTGGTAAACGACTCTCATTCTACCTTGAACTATTTCTTTTTGCACGAAATTACACCATTAAGCTAGGAGTGAAATCCACAACTTAATGGTAATTTCCATTTCAACTCTAGTGGACCCTTGTCATAGTGTCGAAATTTTATTTTGACCCGACAAGTAACAACCACATTTAGGGTACGAAATCGTCAAGCTAGGGGTGAAACCCGCATCTCGTCGATTAAGTCCCATTCCTCGATTTTCAATCTCGCCAAAGTCCCGATTGTTTCAATCGATTAGAGATGTGTAGTAACCGGAAGGGTAAGATACCGTTAATCGCTTCTCGATGAGAGTATCCTACCTATAGGCCAAAGCACGTTTTCTCTAATTCGAAAGGACTTTCGACCCACTTTGGAATAGTCGACGTTTCTCTACCCGAAACAATCCTATGTTTTATTGAGCCTTTCTTTTATGTATCTCAATTTATATGTGATTTTATACTTGAACGTTCGTCCATTTCAAAATTTCGTTTTAATCATTTCGCACGTTATCGCAATCACAAACAATAATAATCCCTCGTGAAC